>JACXGM010000956.1:21954-49015 GCA_016801145.1 Umbra pygmaea | reverse complement strand
GTGAATGCAACAAACTTACTTTGTGGAAACCAGCCTCCATGCAGAAGGCAGCTCCAAACACAATTCTGCATTTTACCTTTCATTATATGTCGACCAAACATCCTGCTCTACCCCACGATGTTAGACTGTGTTTAAAAAAAGGAACAAACTAGAATGGGGGGGGGGGGGGGCGGGGGAAGGTATCAAAACATTATCACAACGCCGGGTCTTGAATGGCAGGCGAGGAAATTAGAGTGCATCCCGAGGGTCCCTGAGGAGAAAGAGAGAGCGAGAGTCGGACCCTGCAGCTTCAGACAGGCTGGGCTGTCAGAGGAACGGAAGGCAGAGCTCCACTCAGATTTGGCCTACCAGTCAGAACCGCCAGAGCCATTATATTCCATCATCTGGGGGATCATTCATAGACCTGCAGCTCTGAAATATGAGCGTTAAAAAACATTGCCCCACTGTGTTAGGTCTTGCAAAACAAGGCAGGGAACGATGGAAGAGCGGTTAATTTGAAGGTGTTTCAAACTTCTTTCCAGCTTTATTACCTAACGATCTGACAACACACAGTTGCTGTTTATATGGTTTGGAGGAATCGACTCATCTTTGTGACACTTATTTCATCCCCGATATGACTCAGCTGTTTAGCGGAGCTCATGTCTCGCAGAGGAAATTCCAAAGATCTGCCGTTAGATCTCTGAACTCATAGATCGAGGATAAAGGATGTGTTTGTTTAACGAATCACTGGTGAGGATAATGAGCCACATCCCATACAGTACACACACTCCTTTCTCCCCGTGACTAAAAGTGATTGTCTGGTAGTTAGAGAAGGGAACAACCCCCCCGAGGCCCGCTGGAACTGTTTCAAATGTTCCACTCCGGAATATCTTCAAGGACAATCAGTTAAATAGTTTATATTAAGAGGGGGTGTGTGAAATCGATTGCTGAAGGTGCTGCCTGCACTCGCAAAAGTGGCTGGTAATTAGTTACAGCTAAAGGAGCACTGGTGAGAGAGAGAAATGGGTTTAATCTTAATAGATTTTTCACTGCACTGCAGATACAGTATCCAATGACTGTCTGTCTGCTCTTCCACGCTTGCTATCTTCTGGTAGCTGTTAAGATCCCTCTCCTGATGTATAGCTAGCCGGACGACTCAAACGTTGTTGCTACTGTAGGCCCGGCCGGAATCCTCCGAGTACACGGACGACAGCTGTGCTGTTCAAGCAGCTTAAGCGACGCAATTATTTGTTTGCGCATAAACCTTGGCAGTTAGGCACTTGAGTATACCGCAGCTGTTGACTTTGAGATTGGGCTTCTATATTCAGAGCTAATCTGCAGGCACACTGGCTGTGAGTCACTGACTTTGCGCTCTTTGGTCGCGTAGTACGCTTCCCGAGTCGGGGGCAGATGTGTTGGTGATTAAAATGCTACAGGGATTGATCGTGTCAGCCAATCGCCTCTTCCGGTTCAAAAACCAAAAGGAAAATTCTGTATGTTTTTTCTTCCCATTGAGGCACTTGAACCTAATGCCACTTTCAAAGCTTTTCAAAGGCGTCTTATCGCCCAGCCAACCACTGTGTAAATTCATGTAGGGCTTGTTTGATCAGCTCTGACAATGTAACTTAATGTGCTTTTATTACAGAAGCTCAAACAGAAGAACCAACAGCTGAAGCAGATAATGGACCAACTCCGAAACCTCATCTGGGAGATAAACTCCATGCTGGCTGTTAGGAGCTGAAACGGCAAACACAGCGACGCCGAGGAACTGACACGGGCGTAGGTGCACGCACGCACACACGGGAGACGGACTGGAAGACATGGTTATTAACTGGATCTCTGACAGGGCTGATGCTGAGCCTGCACTTTAGAAAAGCTAGCTTTCACACAGACACACACGCACATTATATACAGGACACTGTGTGTGTATATAAGATCACACCCCCCTCGGTCTAACTAGGCTAAGAGAACAAAGAGGGAAGATACAGCAATGGTGCAATGTGGATTTGTGTGACAGTTACAGACTATCACGGTAAAGATGATTGAGACTTGAGGTTTGAAATACTATAAATTCATAGTAATCACCAATCCGGTGTTGCAATTTACTTTAGGGCTCAATGCAGGACAAAGTATACAACATGCATAAATTATTAAATCTCTAAACTATTTGACAAATAGTAAATGTACCTATTTAGAGGGGTGTTTTACATTTGAATTCCCTCAAGATGTTTTATCTGTTCCTCAGTATTTTACATGAAAAAAGATTTATAGTGACATTTCGCAGTGCATAAGGGGGGAAAAAAGTTTAGATTGATGCACTGACAGATTGAGGTTTGTTGGACCCCTCCTCTTTACGTAGATCTGTGCTCTTCTGCACCGCGACAGCGCTAGTGTGATAAAACAGGTTTTTATTGTGGCTTGTATTGCATTTGCTTTTCATGTGTGGTTGGCTGCTTGATATTAAAGCGTCACTGTGCTGCATCGACTGGATTTTTTTATGATCATTCCAGTGTCTCGTTAACTGTAGTAATTCTATGGTGCTATAAATCCTGCTGTGATTTAGGCCAACTTTCTTTCTGTTCTATTTTTACATCAGTGGGGCTGACTGCTCATGAGGACATACAAAGTGGGGACTGGGAGGTCTCTCTGCAGTGCCGACTGCAAGCATCATAAACAGACGCTTAGGGTCCCATACCCACTAGGCCCCCCCCTCGCCGACATTTTGACCTTAATAATGCTCTGTGGGAAGCGCCGTCTAAAGGGCTGAACTAATGAAACACATTCAATTAAGATGGACTGGTAGATTTGCACCGAGCCATCACCTGCCCCTGGATTGAGCGCTGCCAGTAAAGAGGTCGATCTGGTCAAACAGAACATGGAATATAGATTAATTGAATTTTGCCTTGTTCTTTGTTTAATTAGGTCAGTTGAACATTGTCTCATTTAGAAAAACAACCTGGGAAATGTAGAATACATAATATAAGCTTAAGTAAACAAAGTCGTCTAAATTTATCAAATGTTATTGTTTTGGAGAGGCTTTTATGTTTGGGAAAATATTACAGAAGGAAGATTTTCCAACATGATCAAGAGGAAGCTGTCGTTTTCGAAATGTATGAATCATAACTGCCATTTTGGTATGGGTGTAAACTTACCGTCTAACTGGAATGAATGTGGTCTACAATGTGCAAAATTATTGTTTTCAGATAATTATAAATAGTTTTAAACAAATTTTCTACAGATGTCCTGTGTAAATAGTGTCTGAACACAGACTGTCTTTGTTTTTGATTGCCTCTGAAAGCTGAGGATTGTTAAATGATGCAATATCAGTACCAGTTGCTTTCACAACTTGACTAATATTTAATTAATATGCTCATTGGAACTTCCTTTTACCAAGTTGTGCTGTCAAGAGCGTTAAAGACATGATAAATCAAGTGATGGGGTGAAAATAAAAGGAGACATTAGCATATGATCTGTCCAATTCTGCAGCTGATGTCTTTGTTTCCTTCTGTTTTAAATCCTCTGTTTTGGTTATGGAAGAATAAAGAACAGCTGGCGTACTAGCAAACACAAACTAGTACTGTGTAGATCCCCACTCTTCCCTTGCATCGAAAGACTTGTGAACAATAAGCCCTTTACCTAGTTAGGATCAGACATTCTGAGGCAGATTTACGAACATGTGCAGCTAGTCAGCAACTTGACATTTGAAAGATAATGATTTATTTCTAAAATCTAAATGTATACTGCAATATCCATAAGGCACATTAATTGTACATTTGTTCATTATACTGACCAAGCACATACGTTCTACAGCATTGGTTGTTTGTGTTGAGGTTTATTAACCTTTTTGGGTTGAATTTAGACCTATGAAGTTGTCTATGATATAAAACATCATCCAAGACAAACGTGTTAACGTTGTTATTCCATAACAAATCAGTAAATCCATCAACAATAAAACTCCAACTCGTGGTAACCTGCTACAATCCCCAAACCCTTTTTAATCCAAGGATAATCGTTATGTCAAAGATGTAGCCTTCATATTAACACATTAGTTCTGTGATGATTTTTCATATTCTGTGTGTTTTAATATGGGTTTTGTATGTTTCGTCATTGCTTTAATACAGGGCTAAACCAAGAGACCTGGATCTCAGTATTGTTTTTCTAGCATAGAAAATTCAAATTTTCTTTATTATTAATATTGATCCTGTGCGTACACTCTCCTAATCTGGAATATTTAAGGGAAACTTTTGAAGATCTTAACCGTGATAGTAGTAGTAGTTTTTATTTTCCATAAAACCAGTCAGAGGCTATTTGGCCATTTAAAAAGCCCTGCAAATCTGATTGAATAGAGAGAGGTATGCAGATGTACACTGACCTCCAGGCTCCCATTCATTTTGTAAATCACCCTCAATTCGATATGAGATGGCATAAATCATAGAAAATGTACAGAATTATTTAACGTTAGCTTTCAATTTGCAAACTTCTCATAATCCTAATTTAAATTAGCTATAAAACTGCAATATGTTATTTCAGTCCTATGGCTATGTGTTGTAAAGACCCAAAAAAAATTAAATGTGGCATCCCCTAAACAAAACGTTTAAGAGTACTAGGTTGCAGGTATTTCTAAACAACTTCAGAAATTATTGTAATAAATAATTTAGATGTTTCGGCTAGTATCGAAGTTCTGTTACCAGTTTATTTTCCTCGGGGAGATGTTAGAGGTCAGCGTTTCTCCCAAATAGCAAGCTAATCCCTACAGTATATAGTGCACTACCTGGTCTCCAGTCAAATCAAACATATTGAAGAGAATAGAATGCAAGTTGGAACGCTTCCATATCGAGTAAACTCTCCATCACAGAGGAAAAAAATCAATGGCTGGATAGTGGACCATAATTCCTCCTCAACAGTATCATTTTAAGATGGGGTGTGTTTAAGGACAACCATAGAGAAATGCATTCTCATTCAATGCAAGTACAGTACATTAACTTGTTCATTTGATTTATTATGGGCCTCCTTGTCTCCGCTCCGGTGAACAAAACAATAACTAATGTGCCCCGACATTTGTGAAATGTACGCAGGATGTCATAATACACTGTCCCCGATAAAAGGTTAAGTAAATCTGACGTGATTTGCTTATCTAATTTATTTACAATGCAATATATGTTACAAATTAGGGTTAAGGTTAGGGATCACAGAAAACAGTATGTAATTTTTGCCAGTCCAATTTACAAAAGCCACCCTTAATTTAGCTGCGTAAACTGCAGGGTTGATATCACCCACAATTCAAAACTGTACTCAAGTATCGAATTTAAACAATACGACTACATTTGTCAGGTCAGTCACCCCTTGGGAGGTGTGTAGATAGATAGTGAACTGTGTAGCATGCTCCCTAACATCAACCATCACGTCCTTTTGCTTGGACAGATACAATTTCACTGAGATGTGACGATGTAAAACAGGGGCGAGGCTGAGGCCCGTCTCACTTGCCTTTTATAGGCAGACCTGGTTAACAAGTTATCAGCACACCTGAAATGAAATGAGCACAACAGTACAAGTTACAACAGAAACACACACCCACAGACAGCTAACATCAAATGAGTATTCTTTTATTATTATAAATCATTCTTACAAAATTGGCATTTTCTATTTCATTCATTACCTCTAGAAAAGTCATTTGTTAATTACAAGGTAGGAGGGATGATAGCATCAGGACAGCTGGGAGCAAATGAAAACCATCTTGTTTGTGATACAGTTTGGGAAATTACTGATAAATAATCCTGTTGAAGTGGTCATGCGGGGGGGACGTGGTCACTCGTCACCACAGTATACAACAGAATGAAAAAGTGATTGTGAATGTCCAGTGTATTCGAAGTGAACATGCCCGTCTATGTACTCCGGTGCTGACCGATGACCACAGCAGTAGTGTCTGTCAAAATGGCTGTTTGCATGTTACTAGCACACAAACTGAAATGTGATACAAAGGCACAATAAAAGGACAGATAGCCATCCGAAACATCCAAACACTGATACAGATGCCATGCATTGGTAAACCAAAGTGTCAAGTATCTTAGTAAGAATAGGCTTAAATTACACATGGATACTGGGTTGTTGTACAAAATCATGTGTATATTTTATAAAAAATTACAGCTGAGTACTTTTGTATTGAACATGTTTCAAAATTGCCTGTGAGTTTGCCCAGGTTTCTGAGTATATAGATTTGGGCCTTGTCAGGCAAGCAATATCATGGGGAATCTGAAAAAAGACATTAACAGCAACAAAGTTGAACCTCTAAAATGTTAAGAAAGACCCAGCTGCATATTGGTTTCCAAATCGTTTTTGGTTGCTTTAGCAATACAATTCACATAGAGCAGAAATGCTCACACCAAATCCAATTCTAGATTATTGATATAATCTTGTCTCCATGGTGATACTCAATGAAATTACACAGAAAACTCTGAAAAGGTTTTTCAATTGACTATGGTTGCAGTTGATCTATATTGGAAGAGGGGGAGAAATGTATATGTTACACAATCAGATTTTTTTTGCTCATCAACTGTTCCCTCAGCAAATAAATCCAGTTTTCCCCTGTCATTTCATACTATACACTTTCTGTTTCTGCTCACATATGAAAATAAATATACATATTTATGTACAGATATGACAGTTACGACTTTCTGAAATGTCTCTGTTTTTGCCCGTGAACTCAATGTGCAAGGCAGGTGACTTTCTCTCGTGATGAAATGACAACAAGTTCAATCATAGATATAAAAAGGCTTGATTCGGACTAAAACAACGATGGTTTCCTGATCTCCAAATGGAGACTAGATGGAGGCCAACATTTTTCATAATCATTGAGATGAATATGTAGTGCCAAGAGATCTAAGGCTTGCTGCAACTCATCAAATACAACATAAATCTCTCTTGGCCAATATCGGATCATACAAGTTCACTCCAAGCTCCTCCCTGTGTACGAGTACATTTCCAGAAAGAAAATACAAATATGATATGCAAACATGTAGTGGAAAAAAATGATATAAAGACAGCTTTGAAATGGTACTAAATATAACTGTACTGTGGTATTAAGTGTTATGATAACGTCAAGTGCGACGTGTGGATTCCCGAAGTTCCACCTGGGAAACAATATTGAGTAATTGAATACGACTAGTGGACACTGATATGAAAACATGGAAGATGAAAATGACAAAATCAACGTGAATTAGTCACAACAACCTACAAAGACAGTTGAGCTACACTCAGCTGATACAGATGGAGCTGGTTTCTTGATGCCAGATTAAATAGTCCTTAAATAAAATGCCATTCTGGAAAACCTGCCCTTTAAATCATTCACCTTCACAATAAAAGGCCACTAGAGCGAACAGCGCTCCTTCATATCCTCAGACATTCAAGCACCTGATCAAGTGGCCTGGCAGCCAAAAGCCTCTTCCCCACACGATCACTTCTGGAGCCAATATAGCCCTTCTCTTGGAAGTCATTCCCTTGAAATTGATCAATACAGTATAAATGATATACTTTTCTACACTATACCACTGGCTAAAGAATGTAGTTGATTTGGGATGAGTTGGTATTGCACAGGAGGACTTGTAGCAACTGAAGTGACAATTTAAGTCCTGAAGTGTTACAAGCTAAGGCATGGGGGAGTTGGTTTCTTTTTAACAGAAGCCGAGGGACAAGGAGTCATGGTCGTGGTTCACCATGACGGGGCAATATAAAGACAGAAGGTTTCAACGAGGATTTCTCCCCAGGGATAGCCATACTTCAAATGAAATGGATTTCTTTAATTGGACGCAAAACATGTCCTATGACAAACTGTTTGGAAGAAGGCGATGTCTGTCCAATTGGTTTCCAGTTTGTATTTCACCAACATCATTAACAAATATTCCAGAGGGCATTTTGACTAGATAGCAACTTCCACTGCTTCAAGAACTATTTATGAAAAATATGTGCAACAAGCAATTTAAAAAGGCAGCCCAAATGTCAATTTAGTGGACGTGGCACTACCAAATGATGTATCCTCTAACACGCCAGTGGAAATGAAGTAGATGACTAAGGGCCTGTTTAGGGCCTAAATTTAGATTTATTCTGCTCTTAGGCAAAACAGGGGAACTAAATGGTTGAAAAGGGTTTGGTTTAGAAGGCAGCATTCTGCTCCACTTCACCCAGAAATGTTCTCTTTGCTCATTCTGAGAGAAGGTACTTCAGGCATATGGTTGGATGAGCCTACTTTCAGCCTCTGTACACAAGACTGGAGCTGAAGTTTTGACAGGAAAATAATACAAAGTAAATCTACTTTTGAGAGTTTTGAAGAAGGAAAAAAATTGTCTGCTAAAATGTGATATTCTTCTGGCTTATCTTTACGACAAGACAGAAAAACAAAAACAACAACTGAAAGTAAATATCAGAAAATCAAGGAATGAGCATAGACGAGTGAGTCATTGTAATACAAATGGCACCATCTGAAAAGTAAAACAATAAAAAAAAGGGAGAAAAGCCGTGACTTGACTTTCTCGACCTTTCTTTCTGAATTCGGAATTAATTTATTTCAAAACAGTTCTTAGGCAGGCAAGAACACAAGGCTTTTGAGACCAGTGAACACAACGGAGAAGTGTGGTTAGAAAAATAAACGTTATGTACGAACAGGGTTTCCCAGTGTCCAGAGCAGGGGCTTGTGGTGAGGGTGTCCGGGGTCCTGATGCAAACATGGGGAGGTTGCGAAAGGGGTCAAGGTGTGGGCCAGGAGGGATTGCGGCATTGTTTTCCAGGCAAGGGTGGATCTGACCTACAGGGTCTGGTTCGCTCGTTGGAAACCTCCCTTCCACTACCGTCCTGCAGGTGTGCTGATTCGCAGGAAAGCCCCTCGTCATTCGCTCTTTTGTGGCATTCATTCCAAAAAAATATTCTATTCCTTGTCATCAGTAGTGTTTGTGTTTACGCGGACATTCTATTGATCTGTATATGTCGCTTTGTGGGTCCGTGCTTAGTTCCCCAGACAATCACCATTTCCTCTTGTCAAGTCCTGGCGCTGCTGTGGTCATTGGCAATGTGCTGAGTGGAAGAAAGCACCACCGGACCCCCTGGGATCAGGCTCCAGGTGGCTGACTGTCCTGCCGATGTCATGGTCCTCCTTCGGCTGCTCTCCACAGAGTCTCTGGCTGTTACCGTGGCCTCCCCCAGCCTCTCCAGCAGGGGGTGCAAGTCCTGTCAGAGCCTCTCGATGTCCTTGTATTTCTTACGCAGGATGGAGACCTGGTCTTTGAATAGCACTGGATCCAGCCTCATTTGGGAGTGAACCAGAGGCATGCCGCCAAACCAGCTGGCGAACTTGTTCATACATGTCTGCCGCTGGGCGAAGTGGTCCGGGTCGGCCCAGCGCGACGCCCGCGATGACTGCGGATGATGGAAAGACAGAGGTGAGACATTATCACTGCAGTCATGTCATGAACCACAGCAAATGACATCAGGGTTTTTATAACTTGTGGCCAGAGACCCAAAAGTCAGTGCTGTGCTGTGCAAGCTACAGACTGGAGGAAGGACAGAAATATTAGCTTTGTCTGCTGAAAGGGTTTAAAACACAACTCGGAATGCTTTAGTGGAGTGAGAAAGCACAAAATCATAGCTTTAAATGTAATACACTGGCCTGATTTGGCTATCCTGTAAAACATTTTTAGCTAGCTGGATGTATATGAGTGTCCACAAACATACTAAGATGGTACATACCATGACAGGGACAGTTTATAAATATACTGGTGCATTATAATTAATAAGACACAATAGGGTGTGGTATATGGGCAACATAGCCAATATTTGACAGCTTAGAGCTATTCTTAGGCATGACAGTTATGAACAAAATTAAAAACATAAAAATCAATGTCATGTCATAACCATGTCATGTCATATGGTCTCATACACCAACGTCTTTCAGCCAATTGTCAATCAGGATTCAAACTAGCCTGCTTTATAATGTATAATGATGTATTCCTGTGTCATCATGGACTATGTGTACCATCTTCATCGATATAATACACTAGACATATCATTAAATAGAGGAGTCATTTTAACTACCGCCACTGCCTAAGCTAATAATTGGGATACAGACTGGATCAAAGTCTTTTGTATCCCATTAAGCCAATCAGACAACAAGTCATTTCAACCTGTCCAATAGAAAGTGTTACCTGTCCCATCATGGTCTCCTTGTACTGCTTCTTCTGGGTGACCTTGATGGGTGGCAGCTTGGTGACGGCTGACACCAGGAAGTTCATTAGTATGTCCTCACAGTTGGCCAGCTGATCCACCATGCCTTTCAGACTGGCTGGCAGGAAGTTGGTGTAGAGGAAGTGGTAATATCTGAAGGGGTGAAGAAGAGTTGGTCCACTTCTACTTTGATTTCCAGTATGTAAAAATGCACACAAAGTTGCTCGGGATAAACGTTTAAATGCCGTTGTGTTATTTATAGCAGTTGGTACAGTTGGAGGTTTGGGGAAAAACAAACATATTGGACGAATGGGATTTCATTTTAGGATGGATTTATGGAATTAAGTACAACATCAGTTCATACTCTAGACCAGTGGTACTCAAATACACAAATACGAGGGCAAGAGCCTGCTGGTTTTATGTTCTACGTCATTATTAATTGCACCCACCTGGTGTACCAGTTCTAAAAATGTTCCACATTAGAAGTTTGCAATGGGAGTTTATTAGAGGGCTGTACACAGTGCTGATCTCATTCTTTGTTCATTTCTTGAAGGTTAGGACCCACAATGCTCCACTCAACACAACTATGCACGTGTCCCCAGGCTACTTCACTTGGGTACATATCCAGTTATTTCATCAAAGTCATCCCAATGAGCCTGTCCTTAACTCTCCAGTGCTAGTGTTGAACTGTACCTGTGGTAGATGGCAGCGCCGGTCAGAACCATGGAATAATCATTGGTCCACTTGGAGGTGTAGCCCCAGCGCTCCTTGTTGCTGTCCCAGAAGTGGCTTCGTGCGGGATATCCCACCAACCTGTCAGGGAAGCTCTGCCACACCGTGAAGGCAAAGTCCACCTGTGGTTAAAGAGAAACCGGGAGGTCAAATGACACTAAGTGTAGACAGAAGGCGAGACAGAGCGACAGAGAGACAGACACGCACACTTCTATAACACTTCAGTATTTAGAAAAAGGCCTCTGCAGTCGGCTGACCTCTCCCTGGTTGATCAAAGCCTTTAAACAAATAATTACTGAAAACATCAAACAGGATGGGGCTGGTTTCTGCAGCAGCTAGAAACCGAGATAATTTTTACAAATGGCGCTCTGTACCCTACATAGTGCACTACTTTTACCTAGGACCCATATGATGTCGCATAAGAGTCTGAGCTAAAGTAGTGCACTTATGCAGGGAAGAGAGCACCGTTTGTGACGAGTGGCTTCTCTACCAGAGATTGAATTTGAGTGAGTGTATAATAACAGCCCACAAAAACAGTCTTCACGGGATCCCACTCAGGATCTAGTCTCTACAGCGTCTGTGTTCACATGGAGCTTCACCGAACTGCCTGGCCCGACTCTGTAGTGAAAATCGAGCCTCCCGCAGGAAAGAGAAATCAAGCAACAACACTTCCATTGAACCAGCCACAATAGCGGTTTCCTCAAAACGCCAGGGGTTCACCTCGTAAAGACACCAATTAGACCGAGAGATTGAAGGATGAGAGAGGGCGAGATGGGAGCAAGAACAAGAGGAAGTGTAGGAAGTAAGACAAACAACGTGTTGAGCGAAGAAACGGCTGGAGATAAAGTGAGGTCAAAACAACGAGTTGCTAAGTACTGCGGAAATAGCTGGATGTGGGATGAGAGTGACGAAGGGAGCAAGGCAGTAAGAGAGGGAGGTTTGGAGCTCTCTGCACTACCACAGGGTCAGCCAGCCGTGTTCCCTGCACTGAACTGATGCAGCTCCACACAAACAGCCAGGGCCCCGTGGAGACAGGCCAACTGTGACATCACCCCCATAAGCAGAAGAGACCAGCTGAGACCACAGCAGTCTGGCAGCCACACTGACAGATCGAAGAGAAAGAACTGGGTAGAGAGAAGAGGTCAGAGGAAATGTAGAGCGAGACGTAGATAGAGAGAGAGAGCAAGATGGCGGGATTTGTAGTCGGAGAGACAGAGACAGCGAGGATTGAAACAGGGTTTGAGAAAAAGACTGAGGAGCTGAAATTGGGAAGAGAGATCTCAAGTGAGAGACCGAAAAACACGAGGTGGCAGGAGGCGGGGGTAGGGAGGATGCAGGAAGTGATGTGGTGGAACACAAACCTCTGTGGTGGACAGCACCGTGTCCTCGTCCAGACTGAGCACGGCGTCTGTGACGATGGTCTCGTAGGGGAGGAAGCGACTGCTCATCACCTGTAGGGGGGATTATGAGCACACGGTAAAAACACTGATGAACTGGAGGGGGCTTTTCAATCAATGTTCTGGTTATAACATGCTCAATCCACCACAAAAGAACCCTACTATAAATATCCATTTTGGGGAACAAACGCTCTGACTGCAATACTAGAATCTCTGGCAAACCATACAAGAATGGTTTGCCAGAGAATATTAATTACTTCACTAGCCAGTTGCATTATATAGCAAGCTTTGACGGGGCACCACCTTGCACATCTCGAAGGGCGTGTACATTATACACGACCCCTATACACCAAGATTCTGATGGCAGTTTTGAAACAGAGGTAGTCTGTCAATATGAAGGCCCAGAATAAATGGGTTTCACTATAAATAACCTAAAAACATGTTATAGTGAAACAAAATGTTTCCGATTTAAAAAATGTTTTTGGAGTCTACTACATGATAATCAGTGTTTCGAGCCTAACTATGGGCTGTCTGAATTTCACCAGACCTCCTGCACAAGGAAACGCCCTTGTTAGATATATCAGATCATCTATCCTGCCACATCGCTCTCCAGTGACTCTTGTCCAGATCAGGGGAATGTAAATTAAATCGCAGAAGTATATTTGGTGAACGTAATCATCCCGTACATCAGGGGTCATCAACTCCGGTCCTGGAGGGCTGAAACACTTCAGATTTTTTATTTTACCTAGTAGTTAATTGCAATCACCTGCTTTCCCAGGTATAAACCAGTCCCTAATGAGAGAACAAAAACCAGAAGATTTTCAGCCCTCCAGAACCGGAGTTAATGAACCCTGCCGTACATTATCTGATTAAAGGCTTCTGTGTTGGATGAACAGTGCCAAAAGAATCAGCAGCTGGGCAAAGAAATACTTTTACGTTTATGAAACAGACATTTTCATAAATATAAGGCAACTTTAATTATTTCCTTAAATATATGGATATTTGGTAGAGTTAGGGATGGATAGAAATCTTTATAATATGGATGTGTAAATGAGTAGCAAAATCACATTCCCAGTCGTACATGCAGCTACAGAAACATAAAATATGCTCAACAATAACAGGGGTGCTCATATTCCCGTTTCTCACACACGTACATATGTTAAACAGAAATGTGTTTTCACATATCCCAATTCCCCAAGACACCCTCAGGAAACTAGAGCGTGTTACACACGTGCCGCACATAAACAAAGACGTTCACAAGTCAGTCGTCCTCAAGCGATTTATAAAACCCACGATTCAGCAGTGGTACTACAATTAAGAGTAAAGCACAATCTTTACAGTTTAAAGAAAATGTGTTTGAGAAAAATCATTAGGTCTGATGGTGACCGCTGACGTCATAGCCACCCACAACGCTTCAGGAACAAGGGCTCTCAACTTTAGGCATTGAAGCCCATACAGACTGCTGCTTTTCAATCATACCCTGGGACTTGGGGTAAATGCAATGAACCAACAGGTAGAATACAACACTAGCAGTACTCAAGACTTCCCTTGCTCCCACGTTTAAAAAGGAATATTAGAATTATATCATATATTATGCCCACTTGGTCCATGTCATTCATAAGGCAGTTTACCACCCATCAATGTGTGGCTTTTGTTAAGGTAATCAGTTGACTGCTGTGAAAATGTTAAGTGTATGCATCGTGTATTCCAAGTAGAATTCAAACACCTCTTTCCCTTGATGCAACCAGTCTTAAGGCACGCTCACATACAGCCAGAGAAACATATCATATTTGCATGCTAGACACTTGCCACATACACACATACACAGGGAACAATCACTTTCAAATGTTCGGTATAACGGCCGCCCACACCCTTGTTAACCTTTTTCTCTCGAGACCCACTCTTAAGGTCGCGGGACTTCCAAGAAAACCTGTTCCTTCGAAAAGCTGCGGCTTTCATTAAGCCAGGAAGTGTCGTTGGACGCCAGAGAACGTGGCAGCTGATGTGTCAGAAACACACAGGTGGCCACTTTTCTCACAAAATACGCCTCGTACCCGCCAACCGTCGGCGCAAAATGCCCTGAACGGAACACATTGAACACCAGACTGATTCATCCAATCAACCTGTGCTGTTATATTTCTGTGTGATGTGGCGAAAATCACTGAACAACACAAGTGTCTTAATAACGAAATTGCCTCAATAACAAAATAGACTTAAAATGCTTACAAATCTCAGTTGCCATTTTCATTACTAACAATGACATTGAAGAAAGGTAATGTCTTTTAAACAAATTAAACCTTTTTACTTCAATCTTCTGACAGAGCACTCTAATGACTACAATATTAATGGAAACTGAGCTGTTTATGTGGAACGGTCGTGTTCCGTTGCCATGTTTCTTCTCGAGGGGGCACTAATCTTTTAACTTGTTTCCCAAAAACCTGCTTTGTAACCCAAATGACCTTAGTTCGCTCATCTAAAACTAGTAATGGGCAAACAAACCTTCATTGCTGTTCTTCTAGCAGCAAAATATGCTGGCAGCACTCAGGATTTTCTTTTTTTAAATAAAGGCCATTGTTGGAATGCCTTGCAATGTGTTAAATTTCAATGTAGCTTTAATTTTGAAAATGAAAATCTGAGATAGTGCTGCCAGCATTAGATCATGTTGCAAGAAGAACAGCAATGAAGGTTTGTTTGCCCATCACTATCTAAAACTGTTCTGCCCTTAGTTTTAATCTTTCTTTATACATATAGGGGGTGGTTGGAATAACAGGCTAGAACTACCCATCAAAGACGCTTTGTAATGTTATAATGGTGAGTTGTATTCACTAGGAATGGCAGCTCCAAAAGAAGGAATCTGCCGTTAGCACTTTTTCAGAGAAAGAAGGATTTGGACCAAAAAATTGATATACTGAAAAAAGTGAAACAAGAAAGAAAGAAACAAATAATAAGCAGCAGAAAGTGAGAGACTGCAAGCCAACAGAATTTGTTAAGCTGAAGAGTCGTAAAGCCAGAATTAGCTTCCTCTTATTCTGTATCTGCATTTCACACAATACCCACCGCCGGGCTAGAAGCTGAAGAGGGAGGCTCGCCACATTCCACCACAGTAAACAACGAGTCTGCAGCAAGTAACAAACCACAGCCTCTGCTGATGCTCATCCCCGTCCGCAGAAGCCAACCCACAGCCAAAGACAATGCTCCCTCTGTGATTGACAACACAAGAATCCACTCGAGGGTGTGTAAAGCAACCCAAACCTCACACACTCCGATGTGGCAGAACTTTGTTTGATTTACAGCTCAACAAACGTTTTGTGCAGGTGTGAGGTGGTGCAAATGGCTCCCAATACATTTACACTCACCGGCAACTTTATAGGTCAACCTTACTAGCACCGGGTTGAACCTACTTTTGCCTTCAGAACTGCCTTCATTCTTCGTAGCATAAATTCAACAAGGTGCTGGAAACATTCCTCAGATATTTTGGTCCATGTTGACATTAATGCATCACGCAGTTGCTGCAGATTTGGTCAGCTGCGCATCTATGATGCAAATCTCCTGTTCCACCACATCTCAAATGTGCTCGATTGGATTGAGATCTGGTGAATGTGGCCATTTTAGTACAGTGAAGTCATTGTCATGTTCAAGAAACCAGTTTGAGAAATCAAGACTCATCAGACCAGGCAAGGTTTTTCCAATTTTCTATTGTCTAATTTTTGTGCCCGTGCAAATTGTAGCCTCAGTTTCCTGTTCTTAGCTGACAGGAGTGGCACCCAGTGTGGTCTTCTGCTGCTGTTGCCCATCTGCTTCAAGGTTCTATCTGTAGTGCTTTCAGAGATTCTCTACTGCATTCCTTGGTTGTAACAAGTGGTTATTTGAGTTACTGTTGCCTTTCGATCATCTCGAACCATTGTGACCATTCTCCCCTGAATTCTGCCATCAAAAAGCATTTTCGTTCAGAGAACTGCCACTCACAGGCTATTTTCAGACCAATCTCTGTAAATCCTAGAGATAGTAATAAAACTCAGCAAAACTATCTTTATTCAAGAGCGCTTTCTTTAAATTTGAGAGCATTTCTAATTAATATTACGTTCAGATTTTGTAATAATTTCCCTCAAAACCTTGCTCTCACACTCAAATAGCCACTGCTCGCACTTATAGTAGTTTTATTCTACAAAATAAAATCACAACAACAACAAAAAAGATAGTTTAACATTTACGATTCATGAACTTAAACTAAAACAAAATGACTTACTAAAGGATTATCTCACTAAGTTTCCTTACATGAATGCACAAACTGTATATCGCTCTGGTGAAAAGCATTCTGACTAAAACATGATATGGGAAATGAAGACATTTCAATTGAGGGTGTAGAGATGGCAAAATGGTGGGCCGGTTCTCTATGAAAGTTTACCTTGTTTTCTCCCTCAATGACAATCACAGGAACTGCGGTAGCAGGCCAGCGATGCTTAGCAGGGAGAGGCTTGTCACAATTCCACAGCACAATGATCTGTGAAGAGAGGGGCAAGAGATAAACAAACATTGCAGTTGAGAAAATGGAGGGAGAAAGAGAGAAAGAGCGTAATGGGAGAAAGAGTTCAGAGAATCACACACATTATATCGTAAAATGATCCTTCCCTGATACATGTTTCCTCACACTTCATTTATTAAGCACATACCTAATACTTGTCCCTCAATACATCTTCAACATTTCTCATTATTTAAAGCATAATTGATCAGCTCATACCTAAATTTTTCCAAACTTCCAACCACCAAAGTTATATTGAATTATGTGAAAAACATCTATTAACATATTTTGTCCCAGTTCCCTTTGCGGTTGATGTCCGACATTCTAGTAAATGCGTCCTCAACGAGACCTGGTGAACCTTTGGTCTGGTACATTACTAAAGCCAAAACCACGCAACAGATGAACATCAACGCCGTCATTATTTCGCACTTAATTTTATTATGCTTAATTCACATTTAAGGCTCGAAAAACAACAACAACAAAAAATCTCAATTCACATACTACCTACTACAAGTTTTTACAGCACGGATGATGGTAAAGTACATATTTTTAAGTACCGGTATATAGTAAGCAAGGATGCCAGTATTGGGACATACTACTGCATCATTTAATTGCCTTTATAAATAAACATGCAATTGCTTTCCTGGCAATTTAATCAATTTTATGTTGATTAAATAGTTATTAAATATGCTTTTACTGAACACAAGAATAATCCAGGGACAATACAACCAATTACTGAAAATACACATATTTTTTCATAATAAATAAAACACCGTTTTTGTTAAAAGATTTCACACAGTGCAGATTTATGCATTGTTCAAATAAAGTTAGCAAGAAGCCACTAACTTGAAAACCATAGCTAGCTAGAGTTGGTGAAACGTATATATTATGCTGCAAGTTAGCCAAGTCCATTTAGTTATCTATTAAGTACAGTTGTTTTTGGCTTAGTGTTTAGTTCAGGTGCAATCAAGCTCAGCATATAATGTTAGTTTTCATAAACGTTCGTCTGGTGAAAAGTCGGGAGAAACCTCTAAATTTTTTTCCAAAGAGTGTTCTGGGGAATTTACCCAAAATGGCATTCATGGTTGCATACTACAAAAATCCATCAGACTCAGTAGACCCTCTGGGGACTTTTTGGCATACTGTTTTTGTGTACTATGGTTTGAAACAACCTAATCTTTATCTGGCAAACTATATATTAAGCAAAGTATGCGAATTGGGACACAAGCCATGTCTAAGGATGGCAAATAATTAGTCAAGTTCTGCCAACCGTTTGATGTCACCATATAGATTTTAGTTGCACTATAATGTTAACATGCTAGCTAGTGTTGAAGTCCATTTCTTTTTTCATTTCATTTGTCACCTGTCTGTATCAGAACCATATGCCACACACCCTCATGCTGTATTGCTTACATATACCACAGACATTACCAGATTTTACCACAGATAGGACTTTTCTCTTTTAACACTACTGGTAACACATTTAAAATACCAATAAGCCACGTGGTTTGTGGTATATGGCCATTATACCACAGCTAAAGACTTTAACCAGGCACTCTGCAAACTGTCATTCCTAAGAATAGCCATTAGCCATGGTGTATTAGCCATATACTACATTCCTTAAGTTATTAATGCTTAATTAAACCCCTGCTGACCTTTGTGACAATAAAGCCTCAGGTCATGTTTTACATGGGAGCTGCATGGGCACTCTGCCCTGAATCTGACTGCCCCGAAAATGTAATTATACCTCGACTTCACCTTAACGATCCACTTAACTTGTACACCAGTTCACATGCATGTTTAATGAGGAACACATGTGACACCTGAATGTACAACTACACAGTGATATGGTAATCCATCCGCTGCACCCAATCTCACACACAAGCTGTTTGTGTAGTAAAAGAAAGTGACAGAGAAATGAAAGAGACAAAACAGTGACATGGAAGGACGGACGCTTATAGATCATATGATGAGAATACAGGACCCAAGTCGAGGGCAGTGGACAACGCTTAGACCGTTGGACCCTTTCTGAACATGGTGAGAACCTAACCCGACATGGCACTGCTCCTGCTTTAGGATCATCATATTACAGAGGAAGTGGAAGGCAGATGGCATCTCCTTCTACTCAACAGACTGTGTGTGTGTGTGTTATAGAGAACGGGAGAACATTTTTTCTGTTTTTGTGCATCTTATGGCTGTGTGTCTTGTACATGTGTATCAGCAGTGCGGGCAGGAAACACACATCTTTCCTCTGTAGAACCACAGAGCACGCTCTCTCACAGCTGGAGGTCTGCAACCTCTGCACGTGTCTCTCCAAACCAGCCTCAATAGCTTTCCTGCTCACAACCGCCCCCGCCCCCCCTGCGCTTCTTATTAATATCCCTCTACCCAATTTTTCCATCTGAAGTATTTGTGGGCTAAGAGGGAAATTACGTCAAATAAACATACTTGTCGCATGAACCTGACTCTCCACTTTGCACGGGGAGCCAAGCTCAGCTCAATCGAGAACTCAAAGGTTCTATGTATGAAACGGGATGTGGCACACATTGGGAGACGTTCATAGAGCGCTACGGTGGAGTGTGCGTAATGAAGAAATTACCATCTATACCTTTTCTGAAACATTGTAATAGGCGCTAGGGCGGAGGCAACGAAACCCACTAAAGCACACATGGCCATCGGGGGATGACCTCATGGTTTCATTTCCAAAGCCATGGTTTTAAACCAGCGGTGGATCAATATGTCTTTTATTCAGCTGCACCACGGGGCTTTCAGACACGCACGCACACCGTGAGAGTCGATGTCAGGGAAACAGATGCAAGATCTGTGCAAAGCCCTTTTCTAATTCAATCCACTGGAGTTTACTCACGGTGGCAGAGAAACTACTGTCCCCTATTGGTGCTAACGAAATGACATTTAGAAAAGCTGCCTCTGCAATGATGCTATGAAACCAATCACAGCTGGAGTTATATTGTGTTTCAGAGGGAGGTTCTGACAAATGAAAAGCACCCTCAGCGTTGTCATTAGAAACAAGTATCTGTTATGCAGTGACAAAGTAACTTCAATCCAACACTTTCTTTTGTTAAAATATGGTTTTCTTAGCATTTCATGCTTTGCTCGACAGAGACAGTGGTTAATAACAGGAGAATGGTTTTTTACTTAAAAGCCGTGGGTTCAGACCCACAGAAAACTGGATCTGGGAAGTGACTGGCATTTCTTTTACACTTAATAGAACAGGTTAAATAAAGAGATCCAGGGAACACACTCTCACGCACAAACACACCCACACACCGTCTCTCACGGTTCATACCTGGGCACAATACTGGGATTTGGCAACTGCTGTCAGCAGTTTGAGGATGGGCTGGGACTGGGAGACAAGTGGCGTGACTGCATGGATTACTGCCGTGAACTTGGCGTACGGCTTGATACCTGGAACAAAACACAGATGCATTTATTATCTTGAATACGTGCAGTAAAACCTATTTTGTGCCTAGCAAAAACAGAAAAACCTAGGGTTATGGGTATCAACTGTTGCACACGTCAAGAAAATACAAATTGGGAGGGGTAGGGGGTGTTTTTACTTAAGGCTTTTACATACCGATAAGATTTCACCCACATTTTCGAGCACTCTCGAGATGACAAAATAATTTCCATACTGTTCGGATTTACATTGTCATGCCTCGAGACGGCAATCGCGCGTCCGTGGGTGTGTCGTGGAATGTCATCTTCAGCTGTGTGCCTGAGCACTTTGCCCCAAAACCAGCCTAGCCCATTGACTAACACATGAAGAATTTCCCTGCAATACAGATTTCTCCTGGGCTTTTAGCAAAGCCCCAGGTGGGTACTTCTGAAATGTCCTTATGCGCTACCTCCGGAGTTCGCGCGAACCTCGAGAGAGACCTGCAAGTTTACACACAACGATTGTGTCTCGTATCGAGCGGACTCGAAAATTAGAGTGAAATCTGTCGGAATTTAAATGCAGCCTTGTATCTGAGAGGTGTTAAACAGAAATATTAATGAATTAATCTGCAATAAGGCAGACAACCATTCATTCAGACCCAATACATGTATTGGTAAGAGGCTGAAAACTAAGGAAACATGACCGGCTTGAAAGTTGGGTATATAAAAGCAGGCTTGTTCAGTTAGTGGGTGGAGGCTGTGCATGACAGGAATAATACAATATAAAATGTAAGCATTGACAATGGAAACAACAGAAAAAACCATCATTTATAGCAGTTTAAGCATACAGTAGGATATTGACGTCAATGTCTTACATAACACAGAGACAAAAATATCTGTGATTCTCACACGTTGAGCCTCCTCATGGCACATTTCTTTTGATACCTGCAAATCCATCAGTTTATTCACAGTCCTCAGTACCCTCAATTACCACAGGCTTTCGTAAAATCTCAAATGAGATAAAAGCCACAACATATTTGTGGGAAATCACTCTATATTAGACCTAAATGCTTCCTTGTCCCGTTTCTACATTATTCTACTTAATTATTGGCGATCACGCTTTAGTAGTTAAAGACCATTCTGACAGAACCAGTCGGCTGTGACCTCATTGTTTTTACTAGACAAAAACAGACTGCTCATTAAATGATTGATCTCCCTAGGTGTCCTACTCATATCCACCACACCAATCATTTTTTATTAACAACTGTAAAAAACAAACAGCGGGGTAGCGTTATTGGCTCTGTGATAACAAATTAGTTTCAGTGCCATTACAAGATGGATTCTGTAGCATTTTCCTCCTCGTTGAGTCCACGGTTTGATTTGTTATTTTTTTTTAGAAACCTGCACAGTCCTAATTGGCAGTTGGAGACGAAACAAACAAAAGTCAGTGCGCGCAGGGTAATCTGTGATTGTCACCAGGCGATTCTTTTAATATCTGAGCAGGGCGCCCGAGGTGCTCCATCAAAAGAGACGTGTATTGAGCGGGCTGACTTCATCTACTAGATGAAGACGAAGGTTCATGGATAGAAAGCCGGGCTATGTCCTAATAGTACCCCATATCACCTTTATACTACCTGGAACAGACTCCACAAGGCTTTGGTAAACAAAATAAAAATTGCTCACTAGATAGGGAATAGGCAGTGGTTTAGAATGTACATTACATTTTCTCTTATCCAGAGTGACTTACAGTAAATACAGGGACATTCTCCTTAGAGCTACTCAGGGTAAAGTGCCTTGCCCAAGGACACAATGACATTTGGCACAGTCGGGAATTGAACTGGCCACCTTCAGGCTACAAAACATGACTTCCTAAACACTGAGCAATTTGGTATGCATTTAAAAGACTTTAAGGCCACGGATGGTCTCAAGGAGCAGGTTGTATTGG
Source organism: Umbra pygmaea (assembly GCA_016801145.1). Taxonomy (NCBI): domain Eukaryota; kingdom Metazoa; phylum Chordata; class Actinopteri; order Esociformes; family Umbridae; genus Umbra; species Umbra pygmaea. Next base: position 26,841 of record JACXGM010000956.1, on the reverse strand, counting down.
TGAACCAGTGTGGTTCCTGCTCGCTAAATGCTTGGTTAAAAGTGTTGCTGAGGGTGACATGATCTGGTCCTAAAGAGTCTCTATTTTTGAAACACTGTCACATTTCTGAGAACTAAGGTATTTTGTTGGGTGGGGTTGGTGTACTGATTGTACGATAGAGGTGATGTTTAGTAACACACATGAAGGATACTGCATATAATATACAGAGTTTCATGTACAGTAGGTACCACTTGAACAAAATGTATAATGCTATGATCCTGGTGTGGGAACTTTAAGCAAGGAATATTTTCCAGTGCATTCTACAGGTTCAAGGCTTTGTTAAATAAAGGGCCTCTCTTACATTCTGATCTGTCAGTGCTTCCATTGCTAAAGTAACTGTTAAAAACGACTTGGCTGCAGCCTGCAGTCACGCTGCCAACCAAATTGAACTTTCTCCCCCATTCATATTGGTATTTGATCTATCAGATCAGCTCTCTTGATGATAGAGTCTTGGTAGATGACAGCTGCTGGTGTGCAAGTGTCTTCAAACAGACATTTGATAAATGTACTCATTGGCTTAAAGTGTTCTCACCCAGGGTAGCATAGTAGAATGGAAAGTCCCCCAAATAAGCAGAGTACTGTGGCAGGGCGAACAATCCCCCGGGGTGGCTGTTCCACATCAGGGTGCTCCTGGACTCCTGCTGTAACACGCGGTCTTGAATGATCTGATGACGAGAGCCTGATGTTAAACATATTACTTTGTTTATATGAGTCAAAGTTGACAAAAAGTTTCTGCCCCTTAGTTCTGTCCCAATACAACTGTAATGTTAAATTTCAGTGTGAATAGCGGTCAGTAAATTGTGTGGCCGTGACCGACCAGTCCATTCGCGCGTACAGTAAAAACCTGTCGCTCCCAGTAACCGTGCACTCTTTCATCCCACACTAATATATCAGTCACTCAGAGGCCCAGGAGTCAACACCGAACTGGTCATTTTCACCTCTTGCTTTCTTTCTAAGAGAAGGAAAAAGCAATTGGTTGCTGCCGTGGCATGGGGGGCACACAAGAAAGAGATATTACCGCTGTGCCCTTGAGCGAAGGCTAAATTGCTTCAGTAAAACAGACACAGGTTTTGCAGCCATGTTTTATGGCTCTCTATTGAATCCTACCGTGGAGGACCAAGAGGTTTGGTGACTTCGCCGTTGGCTTGGTAACAACGTGAAAAAGTCTCACGCGCTCGTGGGCGGTGCGCAGGCGTCTTGAGACGAGAGCTAATAATACCCCCGGAGGAGTCTTATTGTCATAATATTGACAAGGCAACATAAAAATGCATCTAGGGAGGTAGGAATATTGGGGGGGGGATGAAGACGCGAGCTAGGCTATTGGAGTTTCTCGATTCTACAACCCCTCAGGGCAGTCAATAACCATTCTCCATAACTGTTTTCCTCAGCCAAACAGATTAACTCGGAATCCTTTTGCCTCTCAATAAAGCAAACTCACCACCTTAAAGCAGCCGAGCGTACGAGCGGGGTTGTTTCTTGCTTGGCTGAACCCCCTGCCTCGAAGCACCGTGACCGGAACGTGATGGATGACTCAATCTAGCCTTCCAACCGCCCCAATCAGCCAATTAGGAGGAAGATAGATACATCCTCACTGTTTTAGAAACACAGGGTAAATCTATTTAGTAGGAGTGTTGAACAGGTGAGCGCGGCCGCGATGGGGACAAAGGGGGGGACGGCTTGATTGGCTTTGTGGTCTGTGGAAACGTCTCGACGTCATCGCGACGGAGCGATGGTGTGGAGACAGGAGCCCGTGACAAGGGGCGTGTGCGAGTGTGTGTCAGAGATAACATCTGTTGAGGGACAGGCACTGTTTGTGTGTGTGTGTGTGTGTGTGTGTATGTGTGTGTGTGTGTGTCGTATCGGCCCAGATCTGCAGCTGAGCGAGGCGCGATACAGTCGAATGAATAAACCATAGCTCTTGTTATCTCAGGGGCTGCCAAGCCCAAATGACATTTACATATGTCACCCCCCCCCCAGCTTACATAGCTTACCCCCTCAGCCCCAATTTCTTTAAAACATTCTTCACATAAACAACTCTCCCACTCATCCTCAACTCAGCGTGACGGCATGCCAGCAAGGTTATACCTTGGTGCCCCATCCAGTCAAGCCCTAGGGTCCAATACAATAACACCTATAGTGTGTGTGTGTGTGTGTGTGTGTGTGTGTGTGTGTGTGTGTGTGTGTGTGATAGCAGTGAGCCCTGGAGGAGACCAGCAGAGATAAAGGGTAATTGGTGGGATGGTCTACTGATATCTGCCTGGTTGTCAGAAGTCCAGCTTTGAATTCCAAGATTGGCGACTGGAATGTGACTGTGGGATGGGGCCAGAGTTTTGGCCCGGAGGCTGTCTAGGGAATACAGAGGACTTAGAAAAAGTTTGAAAAAATGTGGATATATCCTATTTCTGGATGAAAGCTTATTTCTTTTGGGGAGGGGGGGTTGTTGTAAATACCTGCTTTTGTATGACAAGTCATACAGACTTTTATCAACGTTGTGTGGGGACGCATTTCCAACCGTAATGGAGGGTTTGTGTATGACAGGCCTGGTGTCAAGTCAGTCCAGCTAGAAACGAAGGTCAGGCAATCAACAGACTGCAGTAAGGCTAGTGTGACAGTGGAACCCCAAGGGAGAGAGACAAAGATAGAAAAAAGACACACAAAATGACAAAAACTGTTTTGAGGCAGTTTCCCTTTCTGTGTGTGTGTGTTTGTGTGTGTGTACAAGTGAACCCTTTTTGTGTGTGTTTGTGTCTTTGTTTGTCTGTCTTCCTGTGCGCCTGTGTGTGTGTGTTTGTGTGTGTGCTTGCATGTGAGTCTCACCTCCAAAGTGGTCAGCACAATCTTCTCCATGGACGAGAAGTAGGCCTCCCACAGGAACTGTGTCTGCTGCCTCAGAGCCAGAATTTTATCCTGATGAATGGAGCGCACCGTGGATGGGATCTGCTTGGAGGAGAAGAGGGCAGTGGAGGGGTGGAGAAAGAGGGGCGACGGGACATGGTCAGAAGGGGATGCAAAATCTACAAAAGGGAGGCTAACTTTCCAATAAGGATTAGCCCGATCTCCACTGCAAAATGTTCTGCTAGCCGCTAATGAACAAAACCGTAGGCTGAAAGACCCATCCAGCGACCTTAAGCCAATCATTGAATGGAACCAATAAGTCACCGAAATGGGAAAAACAAAAAAACCATGTAAATGCAGGTGGGTGAAGGGTTAAACGGGCGGAGGAGGGCGATAATGGCATTGACGAGAGGTCGGGGGTCGTACCTGTAGCAGGAGCCTCTCGTCCCCAATGACGGCCGCCGTGTTCCAGTTGATGATCTCGGAAAAAGGCAGTTCCCAGCCGTTACTAAGCATTACAGGCACACAGGCAGCCTGCAGGGTCAAACAGCAACACGAGGGTCACGACACAGGTTGCATGAAGACAGATACACACAGCAACCGGGTAGACAGCAGCACGATGAATGGTCTCTCCAGAGATGGACGTCAATGGTCAGATTAGTATTAGATCAGATAAAGGAAAGAAACGTGGAGAAGAAAAGAGAGCGTGAGTTAGACGCAGAGAGAAAGAGTTGGAAAGAGGCAGATGGCTGGAGAGGAAGAAAGAAATCTAGAAAGAGGTGACGGAGAGAGCGCATAAGGATGAGGTGACGAGAGAGACAATGAAAGGGCACAAGCCACAAACTACACCTTAATACAACTTGTAAACAGGACCTTCAAAAAAAGCAGCCAACAGTATCTTGAGGATGAGGGAAGATGAGGCTGGTAACATGGCTGTGAACAATGCTTCAAACAACTTAACAGTTCCATTGGGAAAGGGTTTGAAGTAAACAAATTCAGTAAAGTCTAAAGGATTAGCACAGAACATGTGAGCAATGCCTAGTAAATCAAGTGTTAAAGCAGCCATAACTGACCAAACCTATGATGAATGCAAATGCATCATAATCCTGTATTAAAGAAAATGTGACATAACACTTTGTATCATGAAGATGTTAGCTCAACTTGTGTTTACAGAAAAATACAGTTTTTCTAGAGGTGCAAAAACATTTGCATACAACTACAATGGAATAATATCCACCCAGTACAGAGAGAAGGGGCCAACCTAGAAAATCGTCCTTTATAAAATGTTTAAAGTTTTTGTTAGCCACTCTGCTTCAACATCTTATTTATTTCGCTGAGCTTTTAGGCTGATTATCTGTATACGCACTTCGTCACAACTGAGTGTAAAAATGGCTTAATAAAGAAACCCTGACTGAGAGAATGAATGTACCGGTAGGTTATTTCAAAACGGCCGAAGAAAACATTAACTCTCAAGCAGTGAGAGCGTTTGTTGTGTACTCAGCTGAAATTCAACGGAGTCCATTTTTTTTTAGGTGACTGTGAGTCACAACTCTTTACTCTGTCATTCCGGGCACTCTAAATGAGTAGTTGTGCAAGGATTATGGGATGTTAGCATCCCTGGTGTCGTAACATTGAACTTAGGATGCAACTGGCCTTTTTGCAGCGGCAAGGAATGGAGAGATGAAGGGACGGGCGGAGGAGAACAGTTGCTGCTGAACGACGAGTTCCACGTAATGATGGGCCTGATGCTCAGAGCTCATAAAGGTGTCGCTGAAAACAGCACAGCCCCCCCCACCCCCCTCCAGGCGGCTTGCTCTCTCTCACAAATGCTCTGACTCACCTTCACACATGCACAGCTTTGTCACCGTGTCTAACATACAATGATTCCTAGTGAAAGTAGAGTATCCTACATTTACTGTAGACTCACCTCTCAAAAGAAACCTCACCCGGGTAGGTGCGCACTCACACACACACACACACACACACACACACACACACACACACACACACACA
>JACXGM010000956.1:0-21854 GCA_016801145.1 Umbra pygmaea | reverse complement strand
GCACTTCACAGTACGGGAGGCGATAAGCGAGAGCGCCAAGTGCAGGTTGCCGGACAGCTCAACACGAGATATTGCAGTCTATAATGTTCGCTACACCGCTCAATCTGCGATTATCCAAGGTCAAATTGCCACGTGTTCAATTAAGGAAAGACACAATTAATCATCTTCAATCTAAGAATGCAAGTGGATGAATAATGTTTCTAATATGTCATGCCCAATTTGTGAGTATGGACATGTCTAGTCTAAGCGACGCCCGGTGTGGTGGAAAGAGTCAATCCATGGATGTCTCCTTTTCTAACCCTATCCTGGCAATCGGTTGTGCATCTTAACACACTTCTGGTAAAACAAGTTACTTTCCCACAGAGACCTACATGCTTGGACATGCATTAGTTTGTTAATAACCGTACAATATGGCACTTGCAACACCAGTATTGTTGGTTTAATTCACACGGAATGCCGGTATGATAAAATAAATAAATTGTATGCACTCCCTACTATAAATGGTTCTGTTTGAATGAAACTGAAAATGCTCTTAAAAATTAAAGGGAACACTCAAATCATACATCGGGTCTCGATGATCAAAATATATTCAAGATCTAAATTGTTACCGTAGACTGTGTAATTCGTTGAGATCAAAATGATGTAACTACGGTCAATGGAAACCAAAATCACAACTGATTGAGGGCTGGATTCAAACTCACACCCAAATCAAAGTGAACAATTGAAATCACAGGCTGTTCCAACTTGTGACACAGTAGTGTGTATGGAACTATGGATATGCCTCCCCAGACCATTACTGTCCCACTGCCAAACCGGTCATGCTGGAAGATGTTGCAGGCAGCATAGCATTCACCATGGTGTCTCCAGACTCTTTCACGTCTTCACATGTGCTCATTAGGAACCTGCTCTCATCTGTGAAGGAAATAGAGCGCCAATTGCAGGCCTGCCAATTCTAGTGTTCTTTGGCAAATGCCAGTCGAGCTGCATGGTGCTGGGCTGTGAGCACAGGTCCCACTAGAGGATGTCGTGCCCTCAAGCCACCCTCATGGAGTCTGTTTCTGACAGTTTGGTCAAAAACATGCAGACCAGTAGCCTGCTGGAGGTCATTTCGTAGGGCTCTGTCAGTGCTCCTCCTGTTCTTCCCCACACAAATAAGCAGGTACTGGTCCTGCTGCTGGGATGATGCCCTTCTACGACCCTGTCCAGGTCTACTCGTGTAACGGCCAATATTCTCCATGCTCTTGAGACTGTACTGGGAAACACAGTGAACCTTCTTGCAACAGCACATACTGTATGGATGTGCCATCCTGGAGGAGCTGGACTACCTGTGCAACCTGAATGGGCTGCAGGCACCGCCTCATGCTAACAGTATGCTACCTCATGCTACCACCTGCAAAACCATTCCCTTTTTGGGGGTTGTCTTGCTATTGCCTCTCCTGTGCACGTGTCACCTTCATTTGCACCAAAACAGGTGATATTGACTCATAATTGCCTATGCTTCCTAACTGGACACATTGATATTCCATATTGTTTAATTGACTTGGTGTTATGCTGTGATGATTGAGTCTTCCCTTTAATTGTTTTGAGCAGTGTGCATAATGTTTAGGAAATGTATCTTATTTTAAGGATGGTTATATTTCTAACCCGGAAGCAAGATAAACATGTGTCTAGTGGTCGTTTGGCGTTAGGAGTGAAAGACGCGAGTGTGTATCAGCCAAGTGGTAAAGTAGATGTTTCAAGTGTGCAGTAATCACATGGTGTATAGAAGAGGATGTGAAGTCTGCGGCTGTGTGGTAGCAGACATGCGTGTGGACAAATATGGTACAGAAGCAGGTTTAATTGGACAATTTGGAGTGGACGGGGGTGGTGGGGGACTTGGAGCGCGAGAGTAAGTGTAATGCAAGCAGTTTCACAATGTGAAAATGACAGCGTGGGAGTAGAAATCATGCATATCACAGCACGGTTTGGGGATAGATACCTATATAGTGTGAACCAGATCTTAGACCGAGTTTGTGCCGAAGCTCATTTAACACCCAGATATGGTGAGGTGTGTAAATATGCGGTCCAACTTACTTGCAGGGCCTCCAGAAAGCGAAAGGAGCCCAGGCGTCTGCCCCGGGGCACCAGGCAGAAGGTGGAGTTGTGCAGCATCTCTCTGTAGTCGTATCTGAAAAGAAACGCATACATGTTCAGCACAATTCACACCCACTCACAATAACAGTCAGACACAGCCAGTTCTGAATGTACACACCATACTGACTAATCACTCCTTACCGAATGCACAACATCAGTGTTGAAATAACCATGCACTTTTGTATTCAAGGCACTTTTAGATGCATTTACTCTGGGTATTTTAGCATCTTCAAACTGATGCTGGGATATAAGACCTTAAAATAGGGAAGGAGGCCTTGTCCGGTCTCTTTTGCAAAAACAAACACGTTCCGGGTGCTTCTCACAGAGGCGCCATTCCTCATCCCCTCCAGCTTCGTGTGTCTTATTTCAATCCAAACAGAATGATCCAGCCTGCCAGGGGTAATGGGCTGTGAGTGACACCTGCTACCAAGAGGCAAGCTGCTGCTGCCGGCGTGTTTGTGTCGTAAGAGAGCGCTTCTGCTTAATCAGCCACACGGAGAAAAGGTGTGTGTGTGTATTGTGCTCTGCATCAGGCCCAGACAGCGGGAGGAGTTCATGCACACTCGGGTGAAGCAACGCTCTCCAGGTGGCAGGAAAGCAAGTAGGTAGGTACACAGATGGGGCGGATAATCGAAAGACTCTTCCCCGTGTTCTCACACAGACAACCATTTACAGAGGCTCCACTCCTTTGAGGCCCAGGAGAAAGACTTTCAGCTTCGTCTCACTCCTCCCAACGATGTCTTTTTGGTCTACTTCTCTCTCAGAATCTGGTATTTTTATAAAGCTAATGACGTCTGGGTTGTATTTGTTCGGCCAAACAGAAAGCCAATTTCAGGGTTTCGTCAAACAGAACAAAAAGGACACCTATTGAAATAATCCAATGAGAACTTCGATGTTATTAGTTTAAGGAATACATCGAAGTTGTTGCCTTTTGCTCCTTTGCCATCGCGTCCTCCCGTTTATCTCCACAACGCACACTCCCCCTATCTTCACACTGAAGCTGCTACCGTAGAACGTGCCGGTGAGAGCGAGGAGGCTAAAGACAGGGTCCTTCAGGTTAGCTGTTTGGAAAAGTGGAGAGGCAGAAAATTACAGTCGCTATCATTTGCAAGCTTTTCAGAAATGCCGTGAGAGTGAAAAGCAACCGACCGCAGACCTCTGCCACTGCTCGCTGAGTCGAACAGAAGGTTGTCTGTCTGTCTGTGCACACAGGTATTGGAAGCACCCACCCACTCAATGTCCCACACGTGAGGCAAGAATAAACAACAAGCAAGCACACAACAATATATTCAGCGCTTAAAGTCACATATAACTGACAGTTAGCACATAACTCGCATCACACTCTTCGTGCAAACCTCGAAGGCCAGGGTTTTCCAGAGTAGCGGAGCGACAGCTGCGTAGCCACACATTGGCATTCTGTCACCTGCTGATGGAGACGGGGCACAAATATATTCCTGCACCAGCTGTCTTTGCTGCCTCCCTCCCTGCCGTTGAATACCAATGAGACGCACCGGCAGACGGACGGACAGAGCTGCTGCAGGCAGCAAACAGGCTCCTGTGCCTCTTAACTACAGACGTGCTGGAATGTTCCAGGTGAGAGAGCTGGGATTCACTTGGATTCCCTGTCTGACACGCATTAGTTAATATCTGTTTAGGCCATACGAGTTCGATTTTACGTTTAATGGATTTCTTGGCCAACATTTGTCATCGTCAATACAGGAACTTTCAGGGGTTTGCTTACTTTTCAAAGAGAACAAATTTTAAAACGAGTTATTATGGCCTAAGGACAAGATACAAGGACAGCTGGTGGCCATGGACCTTTGGGTCCATAAATGCTGAATTAATTCCACGTGATCACAAAGAAGTACCAGTGGTAAATTAATTTACATTTCCATCAATATCAATATTTATTACTATCCCATATTGATGAAACAAGCCATTTGTGAAGTCAAACTGACCCACACTTAATCAATACAATTAACATATGCTTTTTGCATTATACATGAATCTGTTCTGGTCTATGAATGGTTAAGTGTTATTTTTTGCGTTTTCTCTAGACCCAATGAAGAGTCAATTCTGCAGAAAAAAAAGCAAAGCGACTTTCGGTCATGACTTAATAGTCTGTGTACAGGTGGTCCTGGGTTTTGAACACACCACTACGGACAGTAAGCTCCATAATCTACCCCCAGTGGGTAGGAGGACCACACTACAGGTTTCTGCCATGTCTAAGTGAGGGCCAGAGAATAGGAGCCCTGCAGTGTAGCTTTGCTGCTTGTCCACTGGCAAACTGGGGCACTTGGCGGGGTCACATGTCCCCTGCCCGAGGGTCTGGACTACTCTTCTTTCTCCATCCCTAGTTTCCTCTCTTTTTCTGCAGTCTCTATGAGGAGCAGAGCTCTGCAGTCCTGCTGTAATTCCGGAGGGGGAAACTCACCACTTGTTTCTATGTGTTCGCATATTGACATTGTATGTGAGAATCCATATGTATTAAACAGACACAAATGCAACGTTTACAGACATTAGGGATAAGGGTTAGAGTTAGAGTAGTTGTTAAAATAAGGGTTAGGTTTTATGGTTTAAAATTACAGCCAGGGATTTTGTGTGTGTGAGTGTGTGTAAGAGGAAGAGAAGAGGTAATGGAGAAAGTGGCATCATAAATGTGTTGCTATTAAGGGTGTGGTGCTTTGGACTGAAAACATGAGGTCACCATAACATAAGTATGAAAATAACTAGGAAATGTGAATCAGAGGATGTTCTGGATATCTGGCCTAATTATGAGACAGAGTTAATGTGTGTTTCACAGGTCGATACAATTAGGTGACCTTAACTTAACCAAAAACACTGGTAACAACTTGAAACACAGTTGGCATGGCAACAGTGTTAAGTGTCTTAACTTATAAGAATGACTTAAAGGAATAATCCTCTCAAAAACTATTTTGGTATTGGTATTATAAGCGCAATGCAGTTCAATTGTGTCACAAATTTAAGTTTTAGACATAGCATTTTAACCAACCAAGTTCATCATCATTAAGGTGTGACATGTTAAACTGCCTTATGTGCTAGCTTGATTGTTGACATGCTAAATATTTTGGGAATGTATCACAAGTTGAATAAAGAAAATATATATACAGTATAGTGGTAAGAAAAAGTAAGTGAAACCTGGATTTCTGCATGAAATCACAACAATAGACACAGTCTGCATAAACCAATAACATGCAAATCATTTTCTTGTCTATATTGACTACATCATTTAAATATTCACAGTACAGGGTGGAAAGCATATGTGAACCCCTAGAATAATAACTTATCCAAAAGCTAATTGGAGTCAGGAGTTAGCTAACCTAGTACAATCAACAAGATGAGATTAGAGGTGTTGGTTAGAGCTGCCCTTCTCTGTAAAAAACACTTTGCGTTTTACTTTATGTAATACCATGAACAATAGAGATCTCTGAAGACCTATGATTAAGAATTGTGGACTTGCATAAACCTGGATAGGGTTAAAGAAATATCTCTAAAAGCATTGATGTTAAATCAGTCCACCACAGAGAAATTTCAGCCCTGTTGCTACTCTCCATATGAGTGGCTGTACTGCAAAGAAGAGTATTTATCAAGATGTTTTTCAGGAGAATGTAAGGCCATCTGTCTGCCAATTGAAGCTCAACAGAATTTGGGAGATCAAACAGGAAAACGCCAACAACGGAATGCATGGGTTGACATTAACTTTATTGGCCACTTGCCCTTCGGACAAGTAAGTCTGGTGTTTTACTTGTCCGGTAGCAAAAACTACTTGTCCAAAGCAGACAAAATTAAAATTTGAGTATGTAATTCCGGGAAACAAGCAATACATATCTCCCTCTGTCACATCCGCACCAGGGAATTTATGGTTAAACGGTACATTATCATTTGTATTTAGGGAGGTATTTTTGTCATGGCACCAAGGCCATTGTCCAGGGAATTAAGGCCATCTACAAAAAATAACTAAATTGCTCTTAAAACTACCAATTCAATTGAATGTGTAGTGCCACCACATTTACAACATGGACTAAAACTAACATTTTGGTCACACTGGCAGGTAGATAAAAAAATCTACCAGTCACTCAGATGTTTGGCAAAAGTTTGTCAAATAAAGTCTGTATTTTGAGTTAGAAATACTATCGTATACTGCTGCATTTTTGTTCACTTTAGTTACCGAGACATGAAATGTGACAAAAGTCTTATCTACCACTTTAAGGTTACCATGGTAATAGTTACTTTTATGGGGAGAATCAGTCAATAGCTATATTGAATCTGACTATTGTTTTCAAGCAGTTCAAAATCTTAACATTCATGCATGTAAATAAAATAGTCAGAAATTAAGGAACATGTGATTACAGTAAGATTTACTAAAGAGAAATTCTCTGGCGCAATGCCTATAAATTTGATGTTTCTTCTCTCTGACCCTCGCTCATTTAATTTCGGCCACAGTCGTCACGCACATTTGATTAAAAGATGTGATTGTTTTGTCCAGCTATTAAACGTCAGAAACACTTTGAATATCGCTATGGTAGACTATTTGTATGCAATAAATCACAACCTTTATGTGCATATTTTAAACTACTTTTCTGATTAAGTATTAACAGCGACTGGGCACTTGCACTATGTAAAAAGACAAAGCTTTCTGTCAGTGTAACAAGAAAAGTGCACAACAGCTAACGTTAGCTATCCATCTCGTACTCAGTCTGAAAAAACAATAACATGTTTGAGGACAAAGTTAAATTTTGGGCACACGTCACACACACCAATTTCATGGCAAGAAATACATCACAAGTAACCAATTGTAGATAAAATTATTTAGCTCAATCTCAGCAGTTGGTAAATTACGATTATTTTTACTTGTCCCAAACAAGCGGACAAGTGTTAATGTCAATAGCTAAAATGGCTTTAACAGAAAACACCCTACCTTATCCAGACTGAGATGCTGTGGGATTTTTTCAAAAGAGCGATTCAAACCGGACATTCCAAAATACTGCTGAACTGAAACAGTCTTGTGAAGAGGAATGTTCCAAAATTCCTCCTAAACATTCAGATCAGCAACTACAGGAAATGTTTAGTTAGGGTTATTGCTGCCAAAGGAGGAAACCAGATAATACAATCAACGGTTCACCTATGTTTTCCTCCACGCACTGTGAATGATCACACTTCTGTGACCAATGTAAACAGAAATGCAGGTAACTCTGAAGGTTTCACATAATTTCTCACCTCAGTATATATGTAAGGTTGACTATTCCTTTATTTACATCAAATCTGCTATTCACTCAGGCACACAAAAGGATTTTAAGAGGCACTTTTCACAGTAACAAAGCATTCTTAGCTTTCTTTTAGTCTGGGCAAGGTGCCAGCAGGCGCAAGCCATGATGGAGTGCGGGCATCCGACAGTCGCTGGGGGAACCACTCCCTCCGGGCTCACTCGTTCTGAAGTGACACCAACACTAGACCACAAACAAAAACTAAACCTCAGTGTTCTCCAAAAACACTGGGGAAGGGTTCCAATTTAACACTTTGTTACACTAAGAGGTCTGACACTCTGTGGCAATGTGTGTTAATGCTGTGTGTGTGTGTGTGTGGGTGATGGCATTCATGTTTGCATTGCCTAAAGGGGGTCTGTGATGCGCTTTGGCCCAATCCAGAAAAAGAGGAAGAGGACTGGAGTTGTGTGGATCAGTGTCAATGAGAATAAATGAACATGATACTCGACCATATCGGGGCGACTGATGCAGTGCGTCTGTCCTCTGTAGACTCACAGTGAAGGCCATGGGAGATGTTTGTTTGTCCTTAAACTGAATTCTCCTTTACAATTATGTGTGTGCTTCTGTGAGAAATCTAATCAGTATACTGGCCTATTAAGTGGAGTAATTAAGGCTGACAGCACGATGTGAACGCCTGTAAGTGTCACTTAATGCGAGTGCCATGGCCGACCACAGAGGTCACAGGCATTATGAGTACTTGGTCGTATTATAACAGGGGCAGTGTAATGTGCAAGTGTTTGTTGTGACGGCATGGGAACAATTATCTGCACTTGCACAACTATCTGCCCCACAGCTGGACGCCCTTCACCTGTGCACGCACGTCCCGTGTGTCCTTCTCCAAACCTCACTCTCGGCCGCAACTAATTCATTACCCTAATTAGGCCTCATTAGCCAGCTTATGCTAGTTCCAATTAGCATCGTAGCATAACGCATCCCAAACACAGTTTCTGCCCAGGGTCCTGTGACAAGCGTGAGGTCAAGCTACACTCGGGGGAATGCGATTATTCTCATTTACAGTCCAGAGTCCAGGGCACATTAAGCTAACTCCACTTGGAAACAAACTGACTTTTAGAGGTGTCCCCATCTAAGAGGACTTAAAATCCCCTGCAGCCATGTGGTAGAAGCCAAACACTTCACAGACTATTGTTCATCAAGCGACAGAAGAAGGGAGTTCTAACAACTGACCGTCAGCACAGATGGACAGGGAGCCAGACATCCCAACAGATGTTGAAATCTAAAGCATCAGGTCCTCAGTTTAAATCCCCACAGCGATGACGCCCACAGCCTGGGCAATGGAAGCCTATGAAGTCAGATGAAACTGGGCAGGCATTCTGTCATTTTTTCACTGTTGAAACATGTGATCTCAATATGGGATTTCTGTTCCAGAGGCTAGCATGGTGCAGAGTGGACAACCTTTTATTTTTTTTACAGGGCGAGTTGAGTTATTGCAAACACACATTTGACAGCAAGCTGGAACACACCTATATTATGTTTCAATAGGACCTGGCTAGCTTTGGCTAGTCTCTGGATAACCTCCTTTCCTTGGTTCTGCCCACTCGGCTTCAATAGCCTTCTATTCAAAACGACAGCTTGACAGCCATCTTGAGATAGTTATATAAATCTTTGTATCGGTCACACCTTACTGTTGTCAAAAAAGATGTAATTTGGAAGACACTTGTTAAAATGTCAATGTTTTTGGTTAATTTTTAAAATGTGGTAGTGTTTGAAATGCAGCCTAAAGAAATGTTGGGTGATTTCAGTTCTACACGAAGAAAGATGTTTTGAGTAAACACCATGATAGCTAGTTACACATTACGACTGGCTAGGCAGACCAACACTATACAAGGACCATAACTTACGTCAGGAGGGTTTTGTCAAGACGCTACCTAGCCAAAGCATCATCTTCTAAAAGCATACAAAGAACTCTTAAGTGATTTTTTCAAAGTAGCTATAAGTAGTGAAATGACAGCTTCTGTGGTGTGCTTCCTTCCATACGCCAAATGAATCCTCTCCTTTTCATATGTCGCACCTTCAAGCATTTCATCCTAGCCTACAATTTGCCTGTCACGTGTGTAAGTCAGAATATTTTACAAATACGGAGATAACAAGCATCCCTCCTGCTGAGGCAGTAATTCACTGTGGCGGCTTTATCCAATGCAATCTTTTCAATTTGCCCCCCCCCCCACACTTGCTGTTTTCCACAGCAAACAGATGGAGGCAATTTTTCTGTTCCATTTTAGTGGCTGCACTCAGAGTCCTAGATTCCCAGCTATTCTTCTAGAGGAAGGGGTGGGGTCTTTTCAGACAGACCCTCGACCCTACAAGGCACACATACAGTGGTAGACTCACAGCCACATGCACACATCAGTCAGACAGCACAAAGACAGTTCATTTGTAGTCTGAAACACACACACACATTTCAGGGCAAGTGTGATATTGGCTCCCCGTTCCGTGCCTTGGGTGTGATCAGAGCTCCAGTCCAGACAGCCTGCCTTCACACTGAACACCAGCTGGGAAACTGCTGCACTGCACTTCCACATATCTGACCCAGTGTGCATAATAATTGTTTGTATGTCGTACATGTGTGTATACTGTCTGTGTGTGTGAGTATAGTGTGTGTGTGTGTGCGCGCGCACGTGAAAGTGGGTCTAGGGTTTAGACACGTCAGCACATGTTTTTCCGCAACCTTCTTTTAAACTCATTGGTCAACAGATCTGCTGGTATAGATAGTGCAGTGTAGAAGAGGCCATATTTACCCACAGTGCGATGGTTTTACATCGATAGCGATTTCTTTATCAATGTGGAAAAACCCGAGCTGAAGAGAAATGAGTTTGTGCACTTCAAACACACTCAAACGGCTCCACGTGCATAAATACTTCGATCCAAACTCATTACGGCTGGCAAAGCCTCTTCCATGGCTCCTTTTCCTGATTCAAAACACTCCCACTCTCCAACACGGATGAAACACTCATAATGACTAATCTGCAGAACATTCCAGGTTAGTCAAATCCCAGAGCGTATGGCCCCGGTCCCATCTGCACCCCCCACTGCTCCAAAAATAAGGTGCTGGGGAAACCCAATTAACTCAAACTACAATCGGCAAACATTCTAATTTATTCCCTCTAAAGGCCTAAAACCCCAATAAAGGCAATGCCATATGCGCCCCGGTGGCACCACAGCGTGAGATAAAGTGCAATAAAACACTCATAAATAACATGATAAACGGGGGAATAAATAAAGATGGCCTGGTTTGAATTGAGAACATGGTGACTGGGTGATCCTAACCGGGGGTTTCAGGGAGTATATGACTGGTCTGGTAGCAACTTGACACCATTCCATAGAAACAGTAGTAGTACATTAGAGCAATAGTGTTTAGGCACTCGCTCTCTTTACAAGACACACAAACACAGACACAAATAGAACTGTATTACTCGCTGTGTTTCACCCCTCTGTGTCTCTAATTAATTAATTTCCTCTGCGCGCACACACTCCCCCTCCCAAACACACGCCTTCTCCAACCCAAGCCATCAAGCTCAGCTTGAGTCTGACGTCTCCTCAGAAGACTGTGTACTCGGTGCAAGCGTGCGTTTGTGCCGGTGAAGGGCCCGCTCGCTTGCACTTCCAGGAACGTGTGTATGTATGTGTGCGAGTGTCTCAGCAGCTGTCAATCACACAGCCCAGAATCCACTACCCAGGGGTTTGTCAGGCTGAGGTGTCACAGAGAGAATGAGGCAGACTGATGGAGTGTGTGTGTGTGTGTGTTCGTGGACACAGAACCAAGTCGAAGGAGCAGCATGAGTCAGAGCGAGGGGGAAGGAAAGACGTGTTAACGACAACAACACAATTATGGTTCAAATACGAATGATTTGGGGGGAAAAAAGAAAAGTAATTCTCCTCAAAAAGGTGCCCGCTATTTTGAATAAAAGCTGAATAATGTGGAATAATGTGGAAATGCATGCAGGCTGCCCTTACTGTCACTATCGCCTGAATGAATTGTCAGAGAAAGGATATTTGTGGGGAAATTTTGAGACTTAAAATCAGGGCTTGGGACACAAAGCTAATAGGAAGGTGTCATTGTTTCGGGTCCTTGGTTATTGTCAGTTGGTGTCACTATTGCCTTTGGCTGCAACCAAAGTGTCATAGTCATATGACATACCTTAGCCTGGCTAGTCTCATGTGACCTGATTTTAGGGTCGAAGGGTTCAAAGGTCACTCTGTCCCCACCCCAACAAACAAAAGGCAGGGAGGGCGTGGGAGTTGGTGGTAGTCTTTGAAGAGGGTCATAGTCAGACTTTGCTTTTGGCTGTGGGGTGTCTGGGGAGTGTGTGTAAATCCCCCCCCTCCCTTTTAGACCTGAGGTGAAATAAACTCATAGCAACCCCATCCCCCACCAATGCAGTGGAGCTGTCTGAGAGGATGAGCAGAGGAGGTCTGTACGGGGAACAGCTGTTCCTGAGCACTCGGCAGAGAGGTGGTGGTGGGGCCGAGGGGCGCTGCAGCTGTGTCCTCTGGGCAACTTGGAGCCAAAAAAGAGGCACTGTTCACATCTACAAGGATAAACTAGGAAAGCGATGGGTCACACGCAACGTCACAAGGGAAGGATAACAGAAATGTGAAACCAAGATTCTCCTACACAGGCCTTACACAGGCCTGAATTGGGGCACCGATGGCTCAGCGGGTAGGGAGTCAGACTTGTAGTCAGAAGGTTGCCAGTTCGACTCCTGACTAAGACAAATTTTGTTGTTTCCAGGGCAAGACAATTCACCCTAATTGCTCCCAGGTCGTTACTGTAAATAAGAAATTGTTCTTAGTCAACTTACCTGGTTAAATAAATAAAAATGTATAAAGCAGCCCAAACACAATAACGATGCTCTAAATCTACAGTGAATCAACCTAAAACCTTCATGGAGATTAGTGAGATTGATCTTATATCGCACAGGCGAAAAGCTTAATAGAAAAGCCTTACTGAGAATGCCTTTAGTGACTTTTAAAATACACACTGAAAATACATTAACATCTGAAATTGTTTGTTTTCTATGGTCTTTTCAAATTTATCAAAGACAAATTCCACAAAAAGTGCCAAAAACTGAGTGACTTGTTTACAAGGTAAGAGATTCTACATTCACGAAGAACTGTGTGTCCAACCTTGTGTTAGACAAACCCAACTCATTACGAGAGAGAAATAACGACAGCCGCGACCTCGCTTGGAACTTTGTCACACCTCAGCACGTTTCAGACTGAAGTGTCCGTATTATGTAAATCATTCAATCAAAATGAGGATCGGAGAGACGCAACAATCATGGCGTGGTTAGAAAAGGAATGTTTTTAAAATAAAATGAGAAGGTGAATCTGAAGGCTAACCTTGACTCCCGGCGATGAATCTGTTAAGGCTGCAGACAGCAGAAAAGCTAAACGGGGGACGGGAATCGTAAGTCAATAACACAGAGGCCTAAGTAGTCTCCTAGCAACATGTTTCTGATGAAGTGCAGTATCTAAACCTTGTCTCAATTGCAGATGGTTGGAGCAGGATAGACTGTGTCCCAAAGAAACATCCTAAATCCCTATTCTAAATCCTAACCCGTTCTGTAGATCTGAAGGTTGGTATTGGATACTACGGTATGAACTACGGTACTCTGCACAAGTACATACGAGATAAGGGCTATTGAACAGAATTGTAATTAAAAAATGAGGACAGATGTTTGACATTTGTGCTAAGTATGTGATATGCATTCAAAATATAAAAGATGACTACCGGTACTTAAGTAACAGACCAGCAGTTTACTATAATAGATAGGAATCTACTTGGCATATGTCTACAAACCTGAGAAGAGATTCTGACCACACAGTATGTTAACCCATGACGCCAACCACACATTAGTCATGGTTTTGATTCCCATGTGTCTCAATCATTGCGTGTGGGACTGAACTGCTGAGAAGTTTTTTCTAATTTCCCAATATTATTTTGACACTTTTCACATATTTTTAAAACATTCTTTTTGCAGTACATGCACCAAAATATTATTTTTCTCTATAGCTCATTCTCCATCAGGGAGCAATTTAGTTTTTATCACTTTATATCTCCATGACCAATTCGAAATATTTGTGCTTTTCTAACAGAAATTTTGGTGAGAAATATTTTGGTAGTATAAAATAAAATAAATGCATCTATACCGATCAGCCATAACATTATGAACACCTGCCTAATATTGTGTAGGTCAGCCCCATATGCAACAAACTCTGATGCACTGTGTTCTGACGGCTTTCTATAAGAACCAGCATTCACTTGTTCAGCAATTTGATCTACAGTAGCTCGTCTGTTGGATCGGACCACACAAGCCAGCCTTCGCTCACCACAGGCATCAATGAGCCTTGGCTGCCCATGAACCTGTTGCCGGTTCACTGCTTTTCCTTCCTTGGACCACTTTTGATAGGTACTGACCACTGCAGACCGGGAACACCCCACAAGAGCTGCAATTTTGGAGATGCTCTGACCTGGTCGTCAAGACATCACAATTTTTCCCTTGTCAAAGTAGCTCAAATGCTTTCGCTTACAAATTCATGGGCAGGCTCATTGATGCATGTGGGGACTGAAGGCTGGCCTGTGTGATCTGATCCAACAGATGAGCTACTGTAGCTCAAATTGCTGAAGAGGTCCATGCTGGTTCTGATAGAAAGGTGTCAGAACACAGTGCATCGCAGTAGTTGTGTACGTGGCTGCTGTTTTGGTGGCAAAAGGGTGACCTACACAATATTAGGCAGGTGGTCATAATGTTATGGAATGATACACCGTAGATGTGTTCAAATAGGGAGAATTGCAATGCATGCTGTAATCGGCATCTAAGTATTGTGATATGGTATCGTGAGCAAATCCCTGCCCTAAATAAGAGTACTAACTAAATGAAAGTGTGGTGGTTTATATTCCACAAGCTGTGTTTATTCATTGCATAGGAACATTCTGGGATCCACAGCTTCTAAAACTAGCATACTAAAGCTTCCTTCAGGACTGTGTGACATTACACCTTTCATTCTTCTCATTCAGAATGCAAGAAATACTTCCGTCCTCCTTGTGCAGTGGAGCAGAGACTCTGCCTTGGATCTTCAACAGAGGAATGTATTGCCAAAGATCCATGACTGGACTCACTAAGAATTTCTTCCCATTTCGATTCAAAGGGAGATGTTGAAGGTGAATTTTCAGAACAAGAAGGCAAAGAATTGAGATGGAGTAAGGTAAAGGGAATGATCTATGCTTTATTTGTGTTAATTACACCATCGTTGTTTGAGGGAAAACCATACATGCAATGTTGTCAAAGTGAGTTCATCAAACCATGACACTACAGATCTTTCAAACCTTCACACCAATTTCTTAGACACACATCTTGAATGCAGAGCCTTGCCCCCCCTCCCCCGTTGTGGTAAGGAAGCGTAATCTGGTGCTTTGATCCATCTCACTGAGGAGCTGTCAACTCCTATCCAACCATGTAATTCCCCACGATGAGGTGTTTGAGGAGCCGCCATTGTTAGCCTTTTTTTCTCGACAATGGAGACAATCTACCTCTGAAAGTCAAATCTCCAAGAGGATTTAAACAGTCCGCGACAAAGAGCTCAGTAATTTCTGTAGAGAAAGTTAGCAAAATGAGCCACAAAACCACTCTCAAACACAGTGGAAAGACATCTGGAGTGCCAGTAAACAGTTGGATCTTGGTATTAAGCTAAGCAAAGCTAACTGCCATAGCTCCAAAAGTGGCTACAATTACCACTGCAATAACTGTTAATGGTAAAACCAATCACAACAATAGCGTAGCTCAAAGAGAAAATAATGTGTCTGTGCCTAAATGAAGTCTAGGGCAATTAAGCTAGGTAAATGAACTGAGGCCGGGCCTCCTTCAGTTGAACCCATCTGTTATCAGGTTAATCTCTTTCTTCCTTTCCTCTCCTAATTCCTGAGGCTTTGAAGTACAAAAAAGTTAACACAACAACAAGAGTATGTGGGGAGAACATCTGACATTTAGGATACAGGTAGACAGATGGCTGAGAAAACAACAAGCCATAATCACATGGCATCGTGACAGCTAAAACTCTGGAAGAATGGCAAATGCCAACGAAAGAATTTCCTGAAATGTCTTGCGAGAAAGTCAATTTCTTTTCACAGAATCCAAATAGTTTGAGACGGATATCTAACTATGGGCAATGAATGCTCCAGGTTAACACTGCAAAAACTTGCACCCTCAATTTTAAACAGTGCTTCTATCGAAAAAGCCTGTGCGAGTCCCGGGAGTCCGTGTGTGCTACGTGAACGCACACCCTTCAGACAGCGCAGTTCAAAGGAGCTCGATAAAACATTTACAACACAGAGAATGTGCCTTCGTCTAACTCTACCGCAATCGCTCTAGCTGCCTCTTCCATCTAGCTCTTTCTGCTACGAATGACCTTGGGTTAAACACATTTAATTAGAGCTCACAGGATCTGCACGCCCCCTCTTGCTCTCCAAACCCAAAGTAGAACACTCTGGACAGTAGTCTCTTACACGCGAGACTGAGCTTCCAACTGTCAAGCGCAGACGAGCTTTTCTGTTATTCAGACTCGGCAATCAAACATAATAGGGCCTCGTTCACCGGGCGACGGTTTCGCTTTGCAGAGGTGCCCCCACCACCACACACATGAATTAATTTGACATGATACAGAACACACACACTGCTCAGATATCTGTAGCTGAACATAGACTGAGATTCAATCCAGCATCTCACTCCCTCAGATCATCATCATACCAAATGTTACGTTTGGGGCATTGCAGGGCATAGTTGGGAAATGGTAACTCTATATTAAACATTTTCAGCAAACAAGCCTATTTCACATATTAATAATAATAATAATAATAATAATAATAATAATATAATAATACAACAACAGGTGGAATGCATCAGTAACAGCTACATTAGGCATGAAAAACATTCAGCTCTAACAAAACGAAATGGGATGTGACTTTGTTGGATTAATAATTACTTTGACAAAATATTCAATATCACCAGAAAAAGTAACTATTAGTCGGCACTTTCAAGCTGTAAGTTATCCTCGTAACTAAGCTAACCACTGAGGCAATGCGGACCAGTGAACAAATGTATGATGTAGTGCATGCAGCTAAATGAATTGTAGCTGAGATTTATTACATTCAGAAAAGTATGTAAATATTAAAGCCTTATATTTCTACTGAAATCACTAGAATAAATGTGATTTAGCAGGCATATAAGCCAAGTGTTGGTGAGGCACTCCAGCTGTTTTCCTTTCCTACTCCAGGACAGAAGAGCTTGACAACAATTGCGCCAACATACAGTGCCCAGACTGCTGTGTTGCCTACTTGCAGTGCCAACTCTCACCAATAAGCTATAAGCTGCATCGAAGTGACGACCAGATGGTTGCTAACGTTACCAAAATGTATTTAGTTATTTCACATGTGTTATTTCAGAGTGTATGCTGTTCTCCCGCTCAAATATAATCTAGTGGGATGGAACACATTAGCCAAAGTGCCAGAAACATGTGATACAGCTGTCCGGAGAAGCAAGTCAGCTGTATCCGGCAGAACGCAACAGCCAGTAGACGGCCAATCTTGGATTGGTGAATCACACTGGCTTGTCATTAAAATGTCACAGAAACACCCAGATGGTACTATCATACTGTCCAAACCTAAGTTATTTCTTCCTCGTCCATGGATATCAACATCTGGATAAAAAAAACTACTGTCATGCTGCGGTTGTCTGCTTGCCAGCATGTAATCTAGCTATTTTGCATGGGCCCGCCAGGCAATTTGAACTGACTGGGGGGAATAATACAAATCTGTTACTTCTCGCTGAACTCTTGCCATGAACCTAGATCACGAATTCACTAAGCAAGTCAGTTAGATATCGTTAGCCTAGAGGCTTATGTGAAACTGGATAGAAGCTGTTGAACTAAGAAAGTTAGTTCACTAAGAAAGTTAGTGAAGCTAAGAAATTCAAATTCGCAGATATGCAATACATACTTTTTTCATAACATACATAGTAGGATGTTCGATCAATTAGTTAGAGAGCTAAAATATATTGCATTTGTCTGATGTCAACCTTTAATTTTGGATCTCTATCATTGAGAATAACCAGAAGCCGTGATGTGTAACAATACAATGAGCCATATAATTACTAATCTGAACGTGGGAATCTGCCTGTGAGGTACCTGTAAACATCGTTATTGGACAAACACGAACAGTGCTATCTGCATATTTAGTAGAGGTGGCTCACTGCTGCAAAACTGTTGCCAATGATCAAGAAAATTCAATGTTTAAAAAAAAAATGTTTGAGATGCGCTTTCAAGATCAAACAAGTAAAATCTGAGCCACGAGCTCCCAGCGCGGTCTGTTCCTGCTCACCATCTACACCGCTCACATTCTTCGCTGTCCTCCTCAGTAATGAGGTGTTGTTCGCAAACAGTTATTTTTGAACAACTCTTTGTGATGAACATTGGGTGCTGAATCGCACTGGTGAAAGGAGGCGAGAGTTCAAGTAGCTCCATGATTTTCTTAAATTTTTTAGCTCAAACAATGGTAATATTTCACATTAACAGTGGTTATTTTTCAGGTTACATAAACAGTCACTAAAGATAGAATACCCACATGTGTTCCACAGGCATTTTTCCTCAAGGGTAATGTGAGATAAATATTCCACAGGAGAGCAAGATGAGGTTGGCTACAGTTAAATTACAGGATTTCTTTCAAATATGGGCCAGGGCCCTGTGAAGACTAAGGTATCAGAAACAATCACATGCTATTAGAGAATAATTGGGTCATAGGAAAACGCAGTCCCAGAATGCATCTTTAAATAACATTGTCTCTTTTTTGCAGACAGTGTAAGGTATTGCTAGATTGCTGCTTCCTGGGGTATAATACATTTAAAAACATTATTTTAAGATAAATGGGTAATACATGTGAAGCACAACAGCCAACAAACCGAGCTGGTCTCAAATACGGCTGCAACCCAAAGGCCACTCACAACCAGCCTATACACTTGGCCTAGAAATAGATTCCTAAACACCAGCACTACACGACTGCAGCCATAGCAGAGGCAATCAGGTGTGAAAATAGGGCCTAGCGGTATCAGAACAAGAAGCAGGCTAATAGCATTTATCATAAAAAATTGCAGATTCCTTTGACCTTTGCAGACTTACGAGCACGAATGATAAAAGTAATTGTTGCAGACAATAAAAACAATACGGATATTAAGCCCTAAATTAAAAGGGGAGATTTAACCAATTTGGAAAAAACTGATCCACTTTGTAAAACTGACGACCTAATTTCCAGTGCAACATCTGTGGAAACAAATGGAAACCGAGGTTTATATTTAGAAGCACCGATTATTTCTTTCCTTCCACTGAGGAGCTGCACAGACAATGGAGTTGTGGAAAAACTGCAGAGTCGAAGCAGCGCCAAACGTTAGCATAAGCACTAACGCTCCCAGTTTATTCGTGTTTGGGGTCTCTGAGGCAGCAGAGAAGGATCTCATTATTCTTTTTATGAATATGTGACAGAAACTCAACTCCCCTGGGGTAACTTTCACAGTGAGGCTTGGAAGGAAATAAAAAGTTGATGAATTCTCGACTCTGAGCGACAATCCCTGATCAGATAATCAGATCATACTATTGTTAGCATGGAAAGGCAGAAGGAAAAGAAAAGTTAAATGGCCATAGGAAGTAGACAGGAGAAATGCTTACAGGGAAGTACAGGCCTAATTAAAGGCTGCAAATGCTCGAGGTATCTCCTAGGCCTCTTTTCCTACCCACTTTGTGCCGCAATAGGACTCTTCTGCATTTCTCCTGAGTAGGAACTACAGAGTCCAAGAACATGATTAATGCTCATTTCTGGAGAGACCTGCACTTTTCAGCATCATTTGCAATTCGTCAGGGACAAACTCTTAACCTGTCAAATGAGGACTGATTCACTTTTAATACCTCAACGGGACGCGGACGTTCTAGGGACGTTTCAATGGATATTCATCAATCCCTGTTAGCAGCTCTGCACCAGATACTTCTGGAGGCTGTACAATATAGGAATAATTCTTCTTTTAGGAAAAAATACAGAGGGCAATTTACTAGGGCACAAAGTTTGCTTGAGTGCTTATCCAGAATCTGTCCTCCAACAGGTTGGATCAAATGGGTGGCGGCTCTACTATAGCATATTGATGGTAATAATACAATAACTTATTTGAAAAAAATATATATATTTCATTTATTGTTTTACCCAACTTTCAAGAGTGTATGCCCCTTCAGCCTTTGCAGAAAGCATCATTAGAGCCAGTTATTCTAGCAGGGACATTGATAGAGGCCCATGATCACTCTGGATGAACTGCAGAGATCTACAGCTGAGGTGGGCGAGTCTGTCCATAGGGCAACAATCAGTTGTATACTGCACAAATCTGGCCTTTATGGAAGAGTGGCAAGATGAAAGCCATTTCTGAAAGATATCCATAAAAAGTGTTGTTTAAAGTTTGCCAAAAGCCACCTGGGAGACACCAAAAATGTGGAAGAAGGTGCTCTGGTCAGATGAAACCAAAATCAAACATTTTGGCAACTATGCAAAACGTTACGTTTGGCATAAAAGCAACACAGTTCATCACCCTGAACACACCATCCCCACTGTCATGGTGAGGGCAGCATCATAGTTTGGGCCTGCTTTTCTTCAGCAGGGACAGGGAAGATGGCTAAAATTGATGGGAAGATGGATGGAGCCAAATACAGGATAATTCTGGAAGAATGCAAAAGAACTGAGACGGATATTTGTATTCCAACATGACAATGATCCAAAACATAAAGCAAAATCTACAATGGAATGGTTCACAAATAAACATATCCAGTTGTTAGAATGGCCAAGTCAAATGCCAGACCTGAATCCAATCGAGAATCTGTGGAAAGAACTGAAAACTTCTGTTCACAAATGGTCTCCATCCAACCTCACGAGCTCAAGCTGTTTTGCAAGGAGGAATGAGCAAAAATTTCAGTCTCTCGATGTGCAAAACTGATAGAGACATACCCCAAGCGACTTACAGCTGTAATCGCAGCAAAAGGTGGTGCTACAAAGTACTAACTTAAGGGGGCCGAATACTTTCGCAAGGCACTGTATATTCACAATATGTGTCTCTATAATTAAATGTCAATGTGTTTACGAGCCCTTTTATTAAATTAATCTCATAAAAATAACGTAGCTCAAATTTGAGCATACGGTTTGTATCTATAAGCATTGAATATGTGATTTAGAGTTGTGTGTGGATTTGAGTTCCGTATAGGCAAACAGGCTCTGTGTTTATAATGTTCAAAACAAATGAGCAGGCTAGAGTAAATGTGCGCACCATTTCGTCCACAGAATTTAGTTCTCTGTACGTGTTTATGTCAGATTCTCTGTTCCAGTGAGCACTGTAACGACTGGTGGCCTAGACTTAAACAATGACCTCAGTTTTTCCAGATGTACTTTCAACATCCTGGTGAGCAATGTCCGATTCACGACTCCCGGTGTTATGACAAAGACAGACAACATTTGTTTCTTAAAAATTCCTTTCACATAGGATTTCAGAGGTGTCAATTCCCCAGTTTCCTGTAAGGATGTTTGCAGTGAGTAATGCCACACTCAGGAGCACTCATTAGAGCATCATTACTATTTTCATTATAAGCGTTGGTAAATCAGGCTCTTCAGCTAAACCTAATTGTCTCATCACTCCAGCTTAACCCTAGCCACCAATAACTCCAGTGATAGGTTGCTCGTGGTTCGTCAGCCACGTATACCTCCTGTCATCCTGCATTCACCTTCAGGAATTAAATACCCCATTTGTCAAAAAGTGCAAATTGTCAACCTTTGACGGTAATAGCCAAAAGCAGCAGGAAAACGTACATTCCAAGAATGCTCTCTATGCAAAGAGGTTGAACAAACTTGCCGGGGCATTCACAAGCAGTGCTTGTTCGATCAATATGCCAGATTCCCATTTCTGAGCTTGTCATCACCTAATCTCTAAAACACAAGTGAATTTTACATTTTATGGTAAATTTCTTCAATTAACATCTGTGTCTATGTGGTACACAAATTGCTAAATCCGGCTTGCCTTGAACAGCACAAAATGGAAACTTTAAAAAAGCATCAGTGACAAAACAAAACCCGAAACAACTCAGATCATTATTTCTGTTCTTTGAGCAACTGCTGGGAAAGTCTAGATAATACAGACTCTGCCCAAGGCAGATTGGTTATCACCCTACAAGAGCCATCATTCAAAACTCAATACAACATGTCTCGAAAGCACAACAAACTCATCTTGATACTACTGCATGTCTGACAAGATGGACAACTCACACAGAGCAGCATTGTTGGGCAGTGATCTCACGAGGCGCCTGAACTAGAGAAGTGGATGTGCGTGCGCCTGGCACCCCCCCCCCCCC
>JACXGM010000955.1:0-60949 GCA_016801145.1 Umbra pygmaea | reverse complement strand
ATCTTAATGCAAAGAGTAGCTCCTAGTGAGAAAATTCTAAGAAAATTCTTAGAAATGTGGGCGTTTACTCTTAAAATTAAAAAAAATCCTAGTAAAGAAAAAAGTAATTCAGAAAGCATCTTAACTCTTAAAAGAGGTCCTAAGTCCAAAATTGGTAGGAGTACAGACGAGGACTTTTAAGAGGCTTAAGAGTTCCTTCGGTAGAGGAGAAGACGGCGGAATTAGAGGGAGAAGAAATGTGTTGCAGACAATGAATGACAGTGAGTCAATACGCTATAGATTAGATCGTGCAGGGATCATGTTTGTGACCGATCTTATTAGAGACACAGTAACATCTCCGACACAGCGCAGAAATGTCATAGTGCCAGAAATGAAAGTAATCACTATATTAAGATATTTGGCAACTGGGAAAATGCAACAATGTAGCAGTGATGATTTGGGTCTGTCACAACCTTCTGTATTCAGAGTGATCACACAAACAATTACAGCACTTTCAGAACCTCTTATTGTGTTGCAGTGCATTTCCTTTCCACTGGACATTCCCACCTTGCAGGCATAAAAACTGCATTTATGAATATAACAGCCTTGTTGTCGGAGTAATTGATGGAACCCACATCCGAATTCTTCAACGTGATCTCCGAAATATGTGATACTACCACGGACACTTAACTTCAAACTCTGTGGCAGTTTCACGGAATGGCCGAAAATTCTGTGAAACTGCCACGGATCCTTAACTTCTTAATCCGTGACAGTTTCACGGAATACTTAAAATCGCTCAGTTGTTTCCTTCTTGGACAACCAACCAATCACAGTCTTCAAAAGATTGTGTCATACATAGCAACAGGGTCAGCCCCGCCTCCTCACTAAGATAAGAGTTTTTGTCTTTTCCTTGCTCAGAGTTGCTCTTAGATGGGTCTGGAATCGATCTTAAGCTAAGACTCCTACGTAAAAGTTTTTAGCTAAATTAGGAGTTTTCTAAGAGGATTCTTAGAATCTTTATGAATACGGGCCCAGGAAATCAACTGAACACCTCTAGATGTAGTTTTGAAAACGTTGAATTGACGTCACTCTGCGAAATTCCAATGTCTTGCCCCAACGTTGAGTTTACTCAGAAAAGCTGTAAAGTAAGTTAACTTAGTTCTTTTAGTTGAGTCAACTTCCAATTGTTTACAGTGTGTAAATTCAGTCACAGAATTATAGTTGGTGAGCATAATCATCCCTTACATGATCTGACTAAAGAATTCAGTTTTTGATGAGAACTACGAAAAATAATTGGTGTCTGGGCGAATGTGTTTGGATGAACTATGTGCGTGCCCCTCGCCATCCCACATCTGGTCAAGGAGTTGCAGAGCTGCCAACAAGGCAGGGTCAATGGAATTTGGGAAGGGATAATTATTTTTTTTAAATCGTGAGAAAAAAGAAGCTGGTTAACATGATGTAGTGTGTATTGTTTATATATACTTGGAAGAAAGTTACGTAAATTTCTAAAATAATCATTGAATATTGCTCAGTGTGAAATGGAGAAAGCTAGGTTATAGTTGTCGATCGACTTTGGATGATTTACTAACAAATTGTATCGGTGAAGGGTACGTGAATGGCTTAGTAGCTCAAGCCGTAGTCACCGGCAGTGGGGGGGTATAGATATGTGTATTGAGGCACCCCCACTGCACATCACCATCTTTAAGGTGCTTCCATGGCAAGATTGCAATGGCAGTTTGAAACTCAGAGGCAGCTAAGACCTTGATTTTGTACTAAAAACCCAGAACATGACATGCAACAAACTGTCAAAATGAGGACCAGTATTTTTTTACTGTTTAACTACAGTCTCTAACCACAAGCCAAAAGGCTGCTAAATAGCTCATCTGGTACATAACTGTGCATAATGGAACCATAACTGGTCCTATGGACACTGACATGCACTGACCCAATATAGCAACTGTTGCCGCCTTCACATTTTATCTTTTAATTATCTAACCCTCAATATTGAGGTGATACATTATTGATCTACAGTATACAGAGAATACTTTCTATTGCAGCCGGTGACTCTCTTATTCACCTCTATGCAGAATACACTATTCTGTATAGATCTGGCCCATTGTTGAGCAATTCAAGGACATACAACCAGCCAGCACTATAGAGCCCTGTATTGTACTGCTGGTTTGCTTCTAAAGCTAAGCAGGGTCAGGCTCAGTGCTGCTGGAAGTGGTGTTGGAGGACCAGTAGGGGGCACTCTTCCCTCTGGTCTTAAGATCATTCCCAATGCCCCAGGTCAGTGATGGGGACATCTTTTCTACGTAGGATGGCGTCTTGTGGATGGCACATTAAATGGGTGTCCTGACTCTCTGTGGTCACTAAAGATCCCATGGCACTTTTCGTAAGAGTAGGGGTGTTAACCCTGGTGTCCTGGACACATTTTAAATTTGGCTCTCATAACATCATGGAAACTTAATCATCCTTATCAATCTCAATCATCAATCTCTCAATTGGCTAATTTATTCCCCTCCCCCTTTTCTCCAGGCCGTTGCTGCAAATGAGAAAGTGCTCTCAGTCAACTTGCCTGGTAAAATAATGTTAACTAAACTTAACACTCCTTACAATGCCTCCAACTGCTCCTAAATTTTGGTAAAAATAAATGCATGCTTTTCAACCAAACGCTGCCCACACCTGCCCGCCCGACAAGCATCACTACTTTGGATGGTTATGGATTAGAGTATGTCGAAACCTACAAATATCTACAGTAGGTATCTGGTTAGCAGGGTTGGGGAGTAACCATAGAAATATAACGACCATTCCAATCCAAATCAATGAAGCAGAATAGTTAAGAGTGGCAGCCTTTTTTATGTGTACCATTCCATTGCAAAGCTCTAGCAGCCTACTTCCGCTTTAAACCGGTTTGCAGCAAGTCGCGGGTCACCAGTGGCCTGCCTTGTTTTTTGTTCATTTTATGTCACCTTTATTTAACCAGGTATATTGATTGATATATCGTGACCTGGCCAAGGTGCAAGGCGATGAACCTTGTGAAAATCGATGGCAAAATGAATGCAGCATGTTATCGGACGAAACTTGGCAGACAATTATTCTTCTGCACATAAGCTGCGCATGGGCAGCTATACCACCTGCAAGAATTCAGGGCTTCATAGACAACTATGACAAACGACTGCACGCTGTCATTGCTGCTAAAGGGGGCAATACACATTGAGAACTGAGGATATGCAGACTTTTAAACAGGGGTCATTTCATTATGTTCTTTGTTGCCATGCTTTTTTTATGATTGTGCAATTCTGTTATGACCTACAGTTGAATATGACTCTCATGAGAAATAAAAATTATCGTTTGCCTGCTTTGTCATGTTTACTTTAAAAATATTACATCTATTACCAATTCTCCAGGGGTGTGCAAACTTTTGCGCACAACTGTATCTCTCTCTTTAAAAAGTAGATATAGTCTCCATCCGCATTGTCACCAATGCACCATATTAGTCACCGCTCTGACCTCTGTGCACTTGTTGAATGGCCCTCGCTGCATATTTATTGTCAAACCCACTGGTTTCAGCTCAAGTCCCTGTTAGGTAAATCCCCATGGTAACTTAATTTACATTTTACTTTTTGTCATTTAGTAGATGCTCTTATCCACAGTGATTTACAGTGAGTGCATACATTTAAAAAAACTAGGGGAAACAAACACAACTCAGTAGTAAGATTATTCAATATTTGAACCAGTGAACAGGCAAAAACAGTGCTAGAAAAAGGATCATACAAATAAACATAAAACATTTGAAAGACAACAGTGTGGTGAAATTCAACTAATTTAAGTACTCATTGACGAGGAAGGTTTTTAGATGTTTCCTGAACATCCCCATAGTCTGCGCTACATCAGGTATTTAATTGGTCTCCCCTAAAGCCAATACCTCCTTTGGCCCTCATCCCTTCCAGTTCTCTGCAGCCAATGATTTGATTGAACTGTAAAAAACCCTGAAATTGAAAATCCCCATCACCCTTAGCTACTTTAAGAAAAAATTGCTCAAGCTGCTATCTGACCATTGTGGAATGGTCCTCATTGTCACCACTGTGAATCGAAGTACACTTTATATATTACATTACCTTATCGCAGATCGTGCTGCTAGGTATGGCATGTAAGTGAGCGTTTTACTGTAAAGGGCACACCTGTATTATCTGTCATGTGAGGAAATACACGTGATTTGTTGACCAGTCAAATAAAAGTTGTCTAGTAGTCTTTTTGATCCTCGGTATTTTTGTTTTTGTTTGAGTCCCAGACACAGGCATTTTACCATTGAATAAATTCATGAAATCTTTGTGGGTACCCTAAGGCCCCGTACACAAGAACACTGGAATTTTTTAAACCACAGTTTTTTCTATGCGGTTATGCCTTTTGTCCACACGAAAACGCTGTATCGGGTCAATGAAACCGAGCTTTTTGAAAACTCCGGCCAGGGTGAAGTTTTTTTAGAAACTCCGGTTACAGTGGTGTCGTGTGGACGGTGAAAACTGAGATTTTGGCACGTGACGTCCGAGTGCGCGCTGTTATCTATGTTTAACGTCATTGTGCGCCACTATCTCCATTGTTTATATAAGGATAATTTCTGCAACAATAATACAATTTAAAAAGAGTATGTGCAATGGCAGACGTAGCCAAACTATCGCTGCTAATAACTTTGCTGCTAGCAGCGCTTATATACCGATACATGCACATTTATCGTATTCATCAGAATGCAACACTTCTCTTCTCAGGTCACTGCTTATAACTACACTACGCTCCCAGACCTCGCCGGTTTTGGACGAGAACTGCCGGAACAGGTAATAACCCTTTTTTAGGCTTCTGATTGGCCAAAATGGCTTTACGGTTAGGGTTATATCGTCACCTGTTGGTTTGGCATGCTCTTGACAGCACATGATCGGGCGTTTTTGCGTTTTCATGTGGACATATTTTTTTAAACCGTACTTGTGTGGGTGAGATTTTTTTTTAAACGAATAAAGAAAAACTCGTTTTCAAAAATACCTGTGTACGTGTGGACGGGGCCTAAATCATAAGTAATTTCTAACCCTGTGTGGAATGATTACACATACCAACTATACTTCCACGAATTATGTATTTATGTTTTGAGATTTTCCCATTTTTTCCTCGCTTCTCAATTCCCTTTCTAATCCTGCCACATTGTTGGCAGCTCCACAACTTGTACAGATCTGTGGGATGATGAGTGGCGTGGTTCATCCAAAAATATTTGATCCCCTGCTGATTTTGTACGTTTGCCCACTGACAAAAAAATGATCAGTCTATAATTTTAATGGTAGGTTTATTTGAACAGCGAGAGACAGAATAACAACAAAAAATCCAGAAAAACAAAATTCTAAAAGTTAATAAAGTTAAATTGATTTGCTTTACAATGACTGAAATAAGTATTTGATACCTTTGCAAAACATGATTTAGTCCTTGGTCGCAAAACCTGTGTTTTTCAATCACAGAGGTCAGACGATTCTTGCAGTTGGCCACCAGGTTTGCACACATCTCCGGAGGGATTTTGTCCCACTCCTCTTTGGCAGATCAGCAAGGTTTCAAGGCTGACGTTTGGCAAATCAAACCTTCAAGTTCCTCAACAGATTTTCTATGGGATTAAGGTCTGGAAACTGGTTAGGCCACTCCAGGACCTTAATGTGCTTCTCCTTGAGCCACTCATTTGTTGCCTTGCCCGTGTGTTTTGGGTCATTGTCATGCTGGAATAGCCTACCCATCCACGACCCATTGTCGATCACCAGCATTAGGGAAGGAGGATCTCACCCAAGAGTTGATGGTACATGGCCCTGTCCATCGTCTCTTTGATGTGGTGAAGTTGTCCTGTCCCCTTAGCAGAAAAACACCCCCAAAACATGTTTCCATGTTTGGCAGTGGGGAAAACATGGAGGTGTTTGTTCCCACAAACACGGTGAGTTGAGTTGACCCCAAAGTCCTCGATTTTGGTCTCATTTGACCACACCACTTTCACCCTGTTCTCCGCTCTATCATTCAAATGTTCATTGGCAAACTTCAGACAGGCCTGTACATGTACTTTCTTGAGCAGGGGGACCTTGCAGGCACTGCAGGATTTCAGTCCTTCACGGTGTAGTGTGTTACCAATTGTTTTCTTGGTGACTATGGTCACAGCTGCCTTAAGATCATTGACAAGATCCCCGCATGTAGTTCTGGGCTGATTCCTCACCGTTCTCATGATCATTGCAACTTCATGACGTGAGATCTTGCATGGAGCCCCAGACCGAGGGAGCTCACAGTTATTTTGTGTTTCTTCCATTTGCAAATAATCACACCAACTGTTGTCACCTTCTCACCAAGCTGCTTGGCGATAGTCTTGTAGCCCATTCCAGCCTTGTGTAGGTCTACAATCTTGTCCCTGACATCCTTGGACAGCTCTTTGGTCTTGGCCATGGTGGAGAGTTTGGAATCTAATTGATTGCTTGCTTCTGTGGACAGGTGTCTTTTATACAGATAACAAGCTGACATTAAAGTGAGTGCTCCTAATCTCAGCACAATACCTGTATACGAGGCACCTGGGAGACAGAAATCTTGCTGATTGAGAGGGGATCAAATACTTATTTTACTCATTGTAATGCAAATCAATTTATAACTTGTTTGAAATGCATGTATCTTGATTTTTTGTTGTTATTCTTTTTACTGTTCAAATCAACGTACCATTAAAATGATGGACTGATCATTTCTTTGTCAGTGGGCAAATGTACAAAATCAGCAGAGGATCAAATATTTTTTTCCCTCACTGTATGCAGTACAATATATGCAGTGTATAGGTAGACTGGGTAAACCCAAACCGATCTGCATTATTTCTATCCTGCTTCCGTTACAATTTTGCAGGGACCAATCACAAACTGGCTTATCCACCTAGGCAGGTTTAACACAATTACAATAGGAAAGTGATGGCAAGCAGCTTTGTTTGGTTGGTTTGATTGGTTGAAGGACTATCCAGTTGTGTACAGAGTCATTTGAATTATGCCCATTGATCACGCCTACTGTGCAGTAGAAAATACAGAGCAGACTCCGAAAACTAATGTTCCATCTTACAAGATTGAGCTTGGTCTGATGATAGCCAGACTAGTGCATAGGGGCACCGCACGAACGGGGGGCGCCATTGTGCCAAAATCATTCTTTGAAAATCTTTCAGAAAACATTAGAAATAATCAAAAGATAATTTGTTAAAAATTATGAAAGGAAAAATGTAATTTAACTTTTGTTTAGCATTTTAAATTAGTTCAAAAATGTATTTAAGTAACTGGTTGCATATCAACCACTGACCCTGCGACATTAAGTCTATCACAGACACAATCCCATGAACAAATTGGATAGAGGAGGGAAGCACACATGCATGCAGAACAGAAAAAAAAAAGAAAGAAAAGCACTAATGATGAGACATTTGTAAAGACACTGTTTAAACAGTAATGTCCAAATTAATAAACAGAGATTGGTAAGATTAACCTATAGTTTTTACCACTGTAAATCTTGAAATTAATCAACATTTAAAGTTGTTGCCTGAAGCGTCAAATAGGGCTGGGAGGTATACCGGAAAAAACTATATACCGGTATTCATGTATGTAGCGGTATGCTATATTCGTTACCGGTATTTTTTTCATGTCATTCCGCCAGCGGCAACAGCTGAGAATAATCTTATTTTGGAATAAACTGCGCCCCTAAAATCTTAATGCCCACTGCGGACACACAAAAACACACGTGAGAAACAAACACCTGGAAGTTAGATAAACGGTGGAAAAAAACAATGGAGGGTGCAGGTAGAATTATCCGCGCAGCAGCAAGCGAAAAATGTGTTGTTAAAAAGGGTGCAACGTCGATAGTGTGGACATGGTTTGGTTTAAGATCCTGTTTAAACGTACACAGACGGTTATTTTGAAAAACTGATATATTTCCCTTCGTTTGTGCCCTTCGTTTACACGCAAACAGAGAATTCGCCCTTGAAAACGATTCTTTCTAAAAACTCCGGCTAAAGTGAAGATTTTTGAAAACTCCGTTGGCATGTAAACGAAGGAAAACTGAGGTTCAGGCAGCCGACGTCACAGTATGCGCCAGAACATGCACCTACGCCAAAAGTGCGACCTGTTTACATTTTCATTTGGCTATTTTTGGGAATCTGATTGGCTAACGTGGGCTTCACGTATGCCACGGTTCATTACTAAAGCCATAGACAGCGGATAGGGTTGTTTTTTGCGATTGCAAAGATATTTATTAGTATTCCTGCATTTAATAAAGATTTAAACAATAGCACTACTTTTACTTAGTCAGTCTTGTTTATTGGTGTTCCAACAAAAATCATAATGAACGAACAAATTAATTTCTTTCAATCCTTTACTTAAAATTAAAAAAAAAAAATTAAATACCTTTAAATACCAGGATACGGTCAAACATTTGAAAAATATCGGGGTATTAAATTTAAGCCATACCTCCCAGCCCTAGCGTCAAAGTGATTATTGTTAATATCAATTCATTTCTGAGAATCTCCATTGCTCAAAAAATTAACAATTTACAAATAGTATGAACTCAATAACATGTCACATAAAATAATTTGTCAATTCACAAATATATCTAGATACAAATGAGTTTTCCTATTGTTAGTACTGCTTTATATTTGATGTCCCCCTTAACATTACCTTTGTAGCAGTAACATTACATTAATTCTAGGGTGAACCCTTCCCTATACCTTCATGCTAAAATCAACTGTAATTCCAAATTTTAAAGAAGATATTTACTTGATGGTTTGGCACCCCTCGGTTGCTTAGAACAAATTATTTGGAACGATAAAAAAATCTTATTTTTCTATTGAAAATAATGGTGCTGATGTAATAAAATTCACATTTTACTGTTTAAATAAAACAGCTTTATTGCTTTGTACATGGCTGTTCATAAGAATGTCTTAAAAATCTACCATATATTTTTGTTTTTAATAGCTTTAAGCACTTTTTACCACTCTTTCATAGTATCGTATTTACAGTGCTTTGCGAAAGTATTTGGCCCCCTTGAACTTTTCGATCTTTTGCCTCATTTCAGGCTTCAAACATAAAGATATGAAAATGTAATTTTTTGTGAAGAATTAACAAGTGGGACACAATCATGAAGTGGAACGAAATTTATTGGATATTTCAAACTTTTTTAACAAATAAAAAACGGAAAAATTGGGCGTGCAAAATGATTCAGTTAATTATCAAATGAATACTTTGTAGCGCCACCTTTTGCTGCAATTACAGCTGTAAGTCACTTGGGGTATGTCTTTATCACTTTTGCACATCGAGAGACTGAAATTTTTGCCCATTCCTCCTTGCAAAACAGCTCAAGCTCAGTGAGGTTGGATGGAGAGCGTTTGTGAACAGCAGTATTTAGTTCTTTCCACAGATTCTCGATTGGATTCATTCTAACACCTGGATATATTCTAACAGCCATTCTAACACCTGGATATGTTTATTTGTGAACCATTCCATTGTAGATTTTGCTTTATGTTTTGGATCATTATCTTGTTGGAAGACAAATCCAATTGTTGCCAAAAAGTTCGATTTTGGTTTCATCGGACCAGAGCACCTTCCACATGTTTGGTGTGTCTCCCAGGTGGCTTGTGGCAAACTTTAAACTACACTTTTTATGGATATCTTTCAGAATTGGCTTTCTTCTTGCCACTCTTCCATAAAGGCCAGATTTGTGCAGTATACGACTGATTGTTGTCCTATGGACAGACTCGCCCACCTCAGCTGTAGATCTCTGCAGTTCATCCAGAGTGATCATGGGCCTCTTGGCTGCATCTCTGATCAGTGTTCTCCTTGTATGAGCTGAAAGTTGAGAGGGACGGCCGGGTCTTGGTAGATTTGCATTTGTCTGATACTCCTTCCATTTCAATATTATCGCTTGCACAGTGCTCCTTGGGATGTTTAAAGCTTGGTAAATCTTTCTGTATCCAAATCCAGCTTTAAAATTCTTTACAACAGTATCTCAGCACTGCCTGGTGTGTTCCTTGTTCTTCCTGATGGTGTCTTTGCTTTCAACGGACCTCTGATACTATAACAGAGCAGGTGCATTTATACGAAGACTTGATTACACACAGGTGGATTCTATTTATCATCATTAGTCATTTAGGTCAACATTGGATCATTCAGAGATCCTCACTGAACTTCTGGAGAGAGTTTGCTGCACTGAAAGTAAAGGGGCTGAAATATTTTGCTCGCCCAATTTGTCAGTTTTTTATTTGTTAAAAAAAGTTTGAAATATCCAATAAATTTCGTTCCACTTCATGATTGTGTCCCACTTGTTGTTGCATCTTCACAAAAATGTACAGTTTTATATCTTTATGTTTGAAACCCGGAATGTGGCAAACGGTCAAAATGTTCAAGGGGGCCGAATACTTTCTCAAGGCACTGTATGCAAGTAGTTTCACTGTTTCTGGGGGTCGGGTGTGGAGAGGATTTGGGGTGACAAGATTGACTTTGCATGCCCCTCCAAAAATGTGCAGTTGCACCCCTGCATCCAACCACATGTCACCCGAGTCAACTATAATTTTTTGCAGTGTTCACCCGACATGGAAGTCTTTAGTCAGATGATTACGTTCACAGACTGTATTTAATTAAATTTACAGGTGCCCAACATTTTTTTGAGAGTCAGTCTGAGACCAATGTCTCTTTTACAGCTGAGTCCTGTTCACAGAAAGCATAATGACAATATAAAAAATATAAAAACACAGTTACACAAAAAAATTGCAATCAACAATAATATGTTCATTTAAAATTGCTTTAGATTTTCCAATTTTCTTGTAACTCATTCCATGAATGAGTGGCATGATACACAAAAGCAGTTTTAACCAGATCAGTATGTATCCATGGAACCTCTAAGGATAACCAGACTGGTTTTGTAGCCTCCAATACTTCAACTTATTTTAGAAGAGAGATAATTTGGTAGCTTTATAGCCTTATAGACAAACATCAGCCAGTGCCTGGCCCTCCTTGCAACCTAGGAGTCCCTTCCAACCAAAGATTACAGAGTATAGTGATGCATACTAAACTTGGCACCTGTTATAAAATGAAGAGCTTAATGACAGCTGAGGATAAGGAGTCACTGGAGAGCGACGTGGTATAGATAATCTGATCTAACCCAGCACTATCCCAATTTTGTGCTGCCTCGTGCAGAAGGCGCCGGGGAAAGTCAAGAGAACCCATGGTTAGGCTTGAACCCATGACTTGCAATTTAATTTACAGACGCCAGATCTGCACACAAGGAGTTGCTGGAGACTCTGTGGCAAAGATGATAATCCGATTTAGCTATCCCAAAGCCCAGGCAGCAGTATGCCAATTTGCACTGCCTCGAGCTGGTGTTTCTTGGCAAAGTTGGAGAAGCCATAATCAGCCTCGTACCACTTACTACCATGACGTAGCTTGTCCTGCAATGCAGCAGCCCACTTCGCCACGTGGACCATACACAAATTGTTCTGGCGCCTTGTATACACTCTTGTACGGATCACTTCTGCGCATGTGATTGTTAAACGTTTACCCCCTCCATTCAGTTTTATTACGGGTCTGTTTGATGTTTCTCTTTACTCACGATTGTCCAACATGATGTAACCCGTCTTCTGCCTCAAATGTCTTAAAGCATAAATAAAAACTCAAACTATTTAGAAAAGTTACAATATACTCCGCAGGCTACAACATTGTATATTTTCCTATAGCTATATTTACTGTGGTAAGAAAATGCAGGGCAGTCAACCAATGTTTCGTTCCAGTAACGTACATATTTAACTTGAGTAGTACAACAAAATAATCAGTTATTAAAGCCGCTTATTACCAACATTAGCACGACAGACACGCAGTCGTCTATTTAAGCAATCTATTATGGCAGCACTCAGACACAGGATAGTGTAAATAGCTAAGTTCCGTAGTTAATGTCCTATTGAGGCAAGAAAAACCAGTCCACACAAAACGAACTTCCTCACTTACTAGCAAACAGTGGTTGGACGTAGCATTTGGCTAATTAACTAGTTACTTAATGTGCGAGACTGTCTGACAAAAATAAAATGCAACATACTAGAATCATTCCAAACCCAGACTAAAATATGGCCGCATTAATATGCAAATGACTAAATAATTCAAAGGAAAACTATATATTTAGCTTTTAACTTAAGGGTGGTAAAAACGCAACTTGTAATGAGTAGACAGACGTTCATGTGAACTGCAACTTCTAATGACATGTGTAGACAAACGTAACGTCTGTCTACACATTACAAGTTGCGTTGAAGAGAAGAGCAGCTTGATCTACATACAGTACTACTTTTTAATCGCAGTAATGTACATATGGTAATGTGGAGACATTGGTAAAGATGCTGTAATATTAACTAGCAACAGTTGGCGAACGGTAGAGCAGCTGGTTAGCGTCTCTAAATGGTTTCCTGACTGGTAGCTGAATACTAGTACCAGCCAGTCATCTAGCTAACTAGCAGTAACGTTAGCTACCTCTGAACTGTCGAGCGTCCTTCGTTGCTACGGGTACCTAGCTACTAATGTAATAGCTAACGACTCTTCGTCTGAACTGTCGTCTCAACTACGCTGGGGTAGCAGCACCATAGTTTAAAATGAATACAAATAACAGGATGTTTACAAATAATAATAACTTTTCATAAAACTACATAAATATAACAAAATTGTAAAGCTAATAAGCTGGTCTGGAACATACCTCGAATGTGTATAACTCTCGCGAGATTTGATGATTATAACGTCGTTGACTACACTTCGAAAGAGAACTTCTCTGGGTCAAATGTTTTCACTTCAATTACCAAGTCTGATTGTAAATAAGGATTTATTTCGGCTGTTCAGCTAATACAATCCAAATGTAAAAATATTAGCTACATTTCCAGGTACTGTCTAAACAACGCCGCTTGCTGTTGTTCACTATCCATTTTGTTCGTGTCCGAGCAACACTGCCCTTACGTCACTGGTGCATTCGGTTTTATAAAATATTTTTACAATTATATGAAAATATTTAACTAAATCGAATTTATATTATTCATAATGTTTACTTTACTGCCTAGAAAAAAGTATGTTCTATTTTGCTTAAAACTAAGAGTTGGCATCGGCCCCCTTTTTGAATTTCTTGTGTTTTTGACCAATGAGGATCCGTGGTGCCTTGCGTCAGTATGTAACGAATTTTGGTTCGACAGCAGAGTTTAGGCGCCATTTACGATTTAACAGTTTGCAACAAGCTACAGTAGCTAACTTAGGTTACGATTTGCTATGACACGGGGTTGACTTTTATGCATATTCGAGTTTAATAATTCCAGGATATCAACACCTTTTTCATTTCACTTTGGAAATATAGTTAAGTTGATCAACAAGGAATTATTACAGAAAAAGACTATCCCAAGGTAAGGTTAGAACTAACATCAAAGGGCTAGCAGGCTACTTTAATCTGGTTAATTTAAGATTAAACTAAATGTATTAAAATAACA
The DNA here is from genome assembly GCA_016801145.1 of Umbra pygmaea. Classification (NCBI taxonomy): domain Eukaryota; kingdom Metazoa; phylum Chordata; class Actinopteri; order Esociformes; family Umbridae; genus Umbra; species Umbra pygmaea. Next base: position 47,448 of record JACXGM010000955.1, on the reverse strand, counting down.
TGACAACAATGCAGACACTTTATTGACGACCACTGACTGAACGTTAATGTGTTTTTCTAACTAGCTAACGTTACTAGCAATGTTCTTTTTCCGAAACTTATCAAACACAAGGCTTTACTTTAGCTAACTGGATAACAAACGTTAAATGCGTGCACGCAGCAATGAACCAGTGCCAAATTGCTATCTTACATTATAAAGCTAATGCTACAGTTTGCATTACTGTAACTTACCTAAAGCTAATATACGGTAACCACTGCGTGTCTTTAAGTATATGGAATAGGTTTGTACCAACTACCATAGTTCCGATTTAACTAAGACAGTAGCTACTGTATTGTGACGTTAACTAGCTACAGACAGTGGCCAGTTTACATTCATAGTCTTGTTGTATCACGACAGTAGTCCTTATGTAATGTACAGTACACGTATTAACGGGATATAAACTGTAACTGTAGTTAGCTAGCTAACAAAGCCTAGAATTAAATTTAGTCAGGTAACTAACTAGTACTGTACTAACTTAACTAGTTATCTTTGGTGATAGACATTACTGTCTGTGGCTAGCTATGTTAACTACTGTAGTACTATATTCTCTCAGTTTACTCGTCAGTTCTTAGAATCAAATTACCAACGTTGGTATAGGTAGCTAAAGTTAGACTGCACCTCCATCAACCTGAACTCGCTTGCACTGTCTGGGTTGCCTCGGTAGGGTAGTGGAGAGTCTACTGTACTGTATCCAGATTGTTGAAGGTGGACAACCACAGTACTACTACTTCCTCAGCGATTTTAATGATGCATAACATAGCTTACCAGGAATACAAATAATATCGTTAACTACAACCACAATACCCCCAGAGAACGTTTGGTATAGCTACACAGTTGACATCGGTAACTTTGGTTTCGTTGTAGAAAACACCTTTTAAATATAATTTCATATTGTTAAGTGAATAAACGAAACTAGTTGTTCTGTACTGTAGCTTGTCACCTTCTGCTACCTCCTTTGACTAATAACTGTTGCGGCCTACATTTCACTGAACATAAATCCTTACATAACCTTAATGGGGAACTTTAGAGGGTCATTTGCAGATTTAACTCTATCGTTTGTTGACTAATTTAGCTCGTTGTCGTGTCGTTCGCTTTACTTATTCGCTTTATTGGGCGTTACTGACAGCTTGTAACGTCACAAGTTGTCCTTTGGGTTACACGCACTTGACTCTGGGAAACACTCTTATCTACTCATTTCTCGATACTTGGTGGAAACCGGTGCCCGTTGTTAGATATTAGTGACACCAATATATCACTACTTTGGAAGTACAGTAGTTACCCAATTTTGAAAGCCGAATTATCTTTCTTGTCGTAGGGTGACATTGCATATTTCGCAAGCAAATTCATTTTTGGTACTGCCTTTTATGGTTTGCATGTGAGTCTAGTTTACATGATTTAATGTATTTACTAAACACAAATCAACTAATTTTCAAATCGTTTAGACTGTTTGTTTATTTCCCGGTTTCTAATTGACAGTGTAATGGAGTTTTGACCCAAACTTAGGAAGTTAAAATTTTCCCTCAATATAACGTAGGTTGTTAAATGAAAATGCCAGATTGTGATGGGAAAATGACTGAGGGGGGTAATAGAAAGGTAAGATTGACAAGCGAAAACACCACTGGACCTCATACGAGTACTGGATTTTATTTTTTACTATGTGAATGATCTCTTTAGATTCTTAATCATGCCACCCAAAACGTCGAAAGGCTCAACTGCTTCCAAACCAAGAGGGAAAGGGTCGCAGCCTCGGGATGACTCCGAAGACGAGTTGGACGTACCCCCTAAAGAAGCGAGCTCCAATGGCCGGGAGGCACCGCCAACAAATAGTAAGTAACAAAGGATGTTTTGGTGTCTGCATCTAAATAAGTTGAGCGTCTACTCAATGACAGCGTGTTTTGTTGACTGTAGGAGCGTGGTGGTTTAGTAGTTGTTGCCTTAATTCATAACACGTAGCTTGCTGGCTAGTATGTTCTACGTGAGCAAGGCAGCAATAAACGTCTCTTGTGATTTTTGAGATGATTATGATGGTGTCGTGTGCGCGTTTGTTTCCAGTATGCACAACTTGCAAGGTAATTAATTTTTTTGGGATACTGCTTTAGAAAAATATTGTATCTTTGTGATTTGTATTTTCTGTAGTTTGGTAAATTTAACGGCGATTCATTGTTTGAACTTTGTCTGAAATGAAAAACAGTTTTGGACGTCCTTTTCTTGATTAATTTATTAAGTATTGGGGTTAAAGCGTTTATTGGCATAACTATTGCCTGGGTCGTGTTGTGCTGCCTTTTGTTTTTAAAATGTGCACAACAATGGACTTGAAACCAAACCCTTTGTCGTTGTGAGATGGTACAATTTCTCGGTTTGCATTTGTAGAACCACTCACTGTAGGTTTATTTTGGATGTAAGTGAAAATTGCTGTGATGTGGGGAAAACAACGTGGATGTTCGACGTATTATGAACATATAATTAGTTGTATGTGTTCCTTCTGTGCATGTTGTATATTTGTGTTTTTCGTGTGTGAGCGTTCGAAAACGTTTTACTAAAATTTAGGAGTTGCATCTGATCTTCCCCTGGAGTCTTTGTTCCTCCACTGTGACTAGCCCTATAGAGGTTATGTTTTGTTTGTTTGTTTTTTGCTTTACAACCCCTCCCCCACCCACCCACCAGTGTCCCCATCTGAAATGAATTGTACAGAGGAATAAAAAGTTCAACTCTTTGCCCCTAGACCCGTCTCCTGTGGAGGGTGCAGAAGCCGTTGATAATCGAAGTTTGGAGGAGATTATAAGTAGCATCCCCCCACCCCCGCCCCCAGCAATGACCAATGAACCAGGCGCTCCTCGCCTGATGATAACACATATAGTTAATCAAAACTTCAAATCATATGCTGGCGAACAGATTCTGGGACCTTTCCATAAGGTACGAAACATAAACAAATTAAACCATGTTTTTATTGTGTTTTATTATTGCCTCAGTATGGGGTGTTGCCCATTTCCTCATCAATATTATTTATTTATATATATATGTATGTGTGTGTGTGTGTGTGTGTGTGTGTGTGTTTGTGTATATATATAATTGCATATTCACTGTCAACAGTTTTAAAATTGTTTTAATTAAATAGTTTCTTGTTTTTATATATCATATTTAACAGACTAAGTTACACCTCCATAGGTTACACTACCTTACTCTCCTCCATTTTGGCATTGTGTGTGTGTGTGTGTGTTCTTTTACATTAGGGTTGATCAACTGTCTTATAAAATATTTAAATTGATTTTCAACTTCTCTGATTTAAAATTTTCTCAGTCATCTTCAGTGTATTCAGTGTATCTTAGTCACAGGTGCATTGGAATTCTATATATTTATAAATACACCCACCAATGTTAGAGGCCTACCATTTTAATTCTGTATAATTTTTTGTAGTTTCAAGCAACACAAAATAGGAATGTTAATATTTTAATTTTATTAAATTTTAATATATTGTAAGTACAATTATTTTACTAGTGCTCTTCTTTTTTCCCTTCCTCAGCGATTTTCCTGTATCATTGGTCCAAATGGCAGTGGGAAGTCAAACGTCATAGATTCAATGCTCTTTGTGTTTGGCTATAGGGCTCAAAAAATCAGATCCAAAAAACTCTCTGTGCTGATTCACAGTTCTGACCAGCACAATGATGTGCAGAGCTGCACTGTGGAAGTGCATTTTCAGAAAATTATTGACAAGGTAACTCTACACAGTAACACATTTATTCAGCTGTACCAGTATGTAGGTGATTTGGATAACTGGATAGATGTTAGAATTCATTTTATTATACATGTACGTATATTAAGTTGTGTTCAGTTGGTATAAAGTTGTTATTTAAACAAATCATTTACAATCAATTCAATTTACTGTTTTATTGTTATTATTATTATGAGGTTAAAAGGGGTGTATTTGAAGAAAAAAATTGTGGTTAAATCTGTGAGACACTAGCTCAGCTCCAAATGAGCAAGAAAACGTATACCCTTTCAGAAATTCATTTTGTGTTATTGACATTATTTGTTTATTTAGGCATCAGTCATTGGAAAATATTTGAATCGATCAAAAACCTTGACACAATGGCAAATATTGTCTTTTACACCTGAAAAGAACAAACATTTGCTGAAACAGAAACATTTACTGTTAATTAAATGTGAACTTGTTAGTTCTATTCTTGAATCAATCTTTTTGTTTTTCAATCTAGATATTTTTGTTTATTTGTAATCAGTGCAAGTATTCTGAATAACTAAACACTTTTATTTTTGATGTGTGAAGGGAACATCAAAGTTAATTCTGAAGTACTTTGGTTGTCAATATTTACATTATTTGGACAATAATACATGACTATCACCATGAATGTGGCCCTATGTCTCAGTTTTGCAAAATGTTCAGTCCAATGAGGCTGCAAAACTACATCTAGCTCTGGCTCAGTTTGTTTGATTATTGCTGTAACTCACAGCATTTAAAAGAGGAGGTGGAGAATTTCTTATGGATGGCTACCACCATGCTTCTGTAGGGGTCTCTAATTTGTCTTCAGTTAAGTGGTCAGATGCTGCTAATGCCACACTTTAATATTGTCATGCAACAATTATGACAAATATTATATGTAGTATGTGACATCTTTTTAGTTCAGGACATGTGAAGTATGCAATTTAGGAAGCATTTAATTTTTGCCTCTGGGTTGCACAGGGTTAAATGATAGTTGGTGCAGAATACCTTTGTCATTTTCTGTGCAAGTCTTGAATTCCAAATCATTAGTTTAAAAAATACTTTCCCCAAATTAAAAAAAAATGTAAAAGTTTTCACCAGACTTTCATGTAGTAAATATTTGGCATTGTATCATTTGATATAATACTATCTTACACTCCTTTTTATATATGACTATATGTTTTTGTTGTTTTCTTTTGATATACCGGTACATGGGCTTCTGAAATTTGGGTTAAACCGATAAAACACCCCAACACAAAACATTGACATTGGGTTACAGTATATTTAAAATCCATCAAAAGACAGAATAGTTCCATTCATTGTAAGGATAAAATCACATTGTAAACTGCTTTGATTGTATATTATTATTATATTTGTTTGTTTTATTTCACAGTAGTGTGTATAATATATCAGTTATCAAAACTGAATTACATGGGTCCTCAAGATAATTAATTTCAACACAATTCTAACAAAAATATTTTCTAATTGTATGCTACAGTCAAACATGCGTCATGTCAATGGGACATACATTGAGAACAGTATGGTTTGCTAGCTGTTTAGGTAGTTGACTGACAGTTGCAAGGAAGTGGGGAAAAAAAGAATGCCAAAACTCCTGTTTGATGTATCCATGAAACGGGTAAAAGCAAAGTCAAAAGTGTAAAATAAATGAAAACCACAAGCCCAAGATATTTACTTTAACTGTGTGCCATTTTCTTAGATTCACTATTTATTTCCTTGTGCTTATATTTAGTAAAAAATGTATTTATATGTGGACTATAAATAAGCTGTATAGTTGGGCTCCAAGCAAGCTTTTCCTTTAAACATGTTAAGTTCATATCACTAGCCCAGGATATTGTTACATAAAAATTGTGTTATGTCAAACAATAGAAAACATTAAGGCTACGATAATGAGTTATTGGTAGGGCTATTTAGAGGGTATGATTTACCAAATAATTATTGTAATTTGCCATGTCCTTAGAGGAATGCGATTTGTTTATTTTCATGTGCAATAGCTATAACAGCAATTTGTATGGATTTTGGGTTGGCAATTAGTCTAGTATTGTTGCTATAAAACAACTACATTTGATCCTTTTTAGATCGCTAAATATGAAAATCTGCTAGATAGCCATGTAATTGATACAACCTAAATTTATTGTCATAAACTTCAGTATACCCAGTGAGGCCCTCTCCATAGGATTTCTGTGTACATTACATTCTTCTAAAGTTCCATATCTTTGAAATGTAGCTTATTTTAGTTATAAGTAACAAACAGTGATGACATGGTCTGCAGGGCAGGTATTTTCAAGCAAACCTGAGGTTATTACTGCGCAGCATACTGTTTGAACAAACAATGAGTTTTGCTGCCTCACAGAAAATTTAAAATGACCAGCTATCACATGTAGCTTGCACAAATGTGGCCACATTCAAGGTGGGAGTCGTCAGGAGTGTCATTTCCACATCTCCAATGTGTGCTGACTGATCTACTAGCTCACATTTGTTGTTTTAGGCTAGTGCTGGTTTGACTCATTATTGAACTTAGCTTATTTGACAGAGTTGTAGGGGTAGTTGAAGAGTAGGAAAAAACAAAGTAGTGGGTCAATATATGCAGTTGAAGTTTGAATGCACAGGCCTGCCACGGTTCACTGTATTCCTGCTGTTTAATTTGCTTCATGTTCTCACTGTTCTTCCAATAACAAAGAAATGACTAAAATATAACATGCGGCAGATTATGTAGACGATACCATGTAATAAGATGACCCCTTTTGCACTATATAAATGAAGAAAATGAGAAAAATATAGTGCACCCGTATGCATCGTGTCCTGCCTTGCACAGGCAAAACACAGTAATAATGAAACATTTTGTAAAACCTCAGGCTCATTCATATTTCCTAAACGTTTTGCTTTTTGTTTGAGGAAAGACTTAGTGTGTTTACGCCCCTACATATCTTGATTTCTTGATTAATTTACTTCTCAATAAATGTGCAAATTTAATGTCTTAATATGATGCCTTAGAATCCCTGTTTGTTTGCAGCAAAACATTTAGTGTTTACTCTTGTGTTTAGATGGTTACATGTGTATCTTTGGAAACCTTGTATTGCTAAACATTAAGCCTTTTTTATTTTTTAACAGTATACAGAGTTTGTTCTGTAGACTGGATCTAACCTGTTGTTCCTTGTGCCCCTCCTCCATCTGAGTCAGGAAGGAGATGACTACGAAGTCATTCCAAACAGCAAGTTCCATGTTTCCAGAACTACCAGCAAAGACAATTCCTCATGCTACCACATCAACAGCAGGAAAGCCACTTTCAAAGATGTCGGGAGCCTGCTGCGTAGCCATGGCATTGACCTAGACCATAATAGATTCCTGATCTTACAGGTAATTCAATAGTTCATAATATTACTTTTTTTAATTTGTGTGAACCTTTTTGTATCTCATCTCATACTGTCAAATCTTCTCTGCTTAAGACTTTTTGTCAATTAGAGGAAGTCCCATCTGTCCAACATTATTATTTATATTATTATTATTATTATTTTGGTTTGAAACAGGCTTGTCCCCAAAGGCCTTGGACTGCTATAGCAGCGCATCATGGTTTGAAACAATGTTGAGTATGTGCGAACCATCATTTGCTGCTTTAGTATTTTGAGGAAAATCTAACCTATTCCTGGATTGGTCTGTTGTGGGTGAAAAGACTGATGTCACTTTCCCTGCTACCTTTACCTGCCACGCTATAGCAGCACGTAAATATTGGCGTGAGAATAAAGATACCAACCCCAATATTGGCTGTGCTGCTTCAGTGTGGCAGGATCAAGCATCCACTTTTCATATCATTTGAGTGCATGGTTATTTTTTATTTGAATGTCACTAGAATAATCTTTCATAATATAATTTAATATTTATTTTATAACATTTCATTGTGTTATTAGCAAATTTTTTCTATTCTGATTTATGGTTTAATACAGTTTTTGGAGTCTGCCAGTGGTGTTGCATTTAGTGTAGACTCCTTCATTGGTTGTTAAAGTGATTGTTTACACAATACTTTTTGGGGTTTAGTGACTAATAATGTTCTGCTATATTTAACCAACAAAGCACCATAGGGTGTGGTATATGACAAATAATAAGAAAGAAAAAAGGGGCAGTTTTAGGTACAATGCAGAGCCCTTAGCTTTATATTTACTCAAAGCTTAAAGGGGAATACCAACAAAATTCAATAATTTGTTTATGTTCTTAAATAATTAGCAGTAATTATTTGACATTCTGGCTCATCAGTCAAATCTTACTCATACATTTCCGAGTTCTATGTCGATACCAGACAAAAATACCAGACTCTTTGATAATTAGCGGTGAAACCTGTAAATTTTGCTGATATTTCAGTAGGTTGTCTTTCGATCTATCTAGCTTTACAGTCAGTCAGTAGCTTGTTAACCAGCATAGCTTAACCAATGCAAGAGATTTGCTTACCTGCTGTACTGAAAAAGTAACTTTATAACTTGCAAAATGTAGCTAAAATATTTAACTAGCAAAGTGTAGATGCTATAACTAGTAGCTAATATATTGTATGTATACTTTAGAGAATGAAACAATTATGGGGAAAGACACTGTAAGCCCTCACTCATGCCCATAAAAGTATAATTTAAAATGTTGCTTCACAGAGAATGTGACAAACAAGGCAGGAAGAGACCAAGAGAGGAACCAGGTTTGCTTTGGTAGTGCAAATAATGATTTGTTGATAAATGGTAATAAATGCCTCCGTATTGTTGTTTAAACCATTGAAGTAGGTCAATAACAGGTATTTGCAATACGTATTCACAGTGCATCTCATATGAGATAAACATCAAAATATGACACATTTCAATATGAACATTTTCAAAGTGCTGATCTAGGATTGGTGCTGAGGAGTGATGAGATTAATGTGCAACAGAATTGTGTGATTACTGATTAGCAACCACACGCATACTGGTGCACTGGTAGCAACAAAATGTGTGTGCCAGTCTATCAGAGTACAGTTAAATTAGATTTTCCTCCAAACTACTTTGAACTTTAACAAAACATCAGGGAAATCCAAGGCACTCTATTAATTTAAAAAGCCTTTATTATATGGCTAGGTCATCATGAACCTTAAAGGAAACACTCCAACGCGTTTTGGCATACAAGCCTTCATCAGGGAGTCTACAGATTTCAATAAGGTAAAGACTTCCTTATAAGCTTTTTAAAAACACCAGAGGCCTCGAATTAGCAAAAGCAAGTATAGGGTTGTAATATTGTATAAAGACCACTAGATGTCCTTTACAAATAGAGCAGAATTAACATTTCTACACATGGAGGTTACTTACAATGCATACATCACTAAAAACATTGAAGTAAAGGATACAATTTTACAGGAAAACACTAAAATCAAGTTCTTCATTTAAGCACTCAGATTTAAGCTAGTGGTAGTTTTACTATTTTATTAATGACAAGTTAAGGAGGCAGTCATGCAGTAGGAGACAGAGGAGGGGCACTAGTGGGTGAACTAGTGAGTCGTAATCTCAATAAATCCTTCTTTTTACCATTTCTGCAATTGAGGATTCTTTCTGTATTGAATTCCAATAAGGTATGTGGGATGAGGATGATGAATGAGCCAATTAAAAAGTTGGGCATGGCTAGGTTTCCAGGATAGTATGAGGGCCAGATTGGGAATAAATCCAGGACACCGAGGTTAACACCCCTACTCTTATGAATAGTGCCATGAGATCTGTAGTGACCACAGAGTCAGGACATCGTTTCACGTCCAATCCAAAAGACTGCACCCTACTCAGGGCAGATGTCCCAATCACTGCCCTGGGGCATTGGAAATTATCTTAGATCATAGGGATGAGTGCCCCCTACTGGCCATCCAACACCACTTCCAGCAGCACTGGTCTCCAATCCAGGAACTGACCAGGCCTGAGCCTGCTTAGATTTAGAAGCGTGCGTGCATTTTAGGACTTAAACAATACACTTCAAAACACCTTCAGATAGTGGTAGTTAAACAAATGCATGATGTAGAAAATGTATTTCTCACTTTGCATCACATCAGTAATGTCAAATGGGTAGCTAACTTGCACTGCCTGTCTGTAAACAAACTCCTCACGCACAAGTAATTCACAACTTTGGTCCTGCGAATGTCTATTTTATTTTAATTTTTTAGTCGAGGGCATGCTTCCTGCTAGCACATGTCACTGAGCCATGCTCGGTCAACACTTCAGTTAGGACATGCGGAGAAGGAAAACACATTCACCAACTGTACTTCAGCAGTTTAACTCAGGCACATAATCTGCACAAAAGGAGTAGCTGGAGAGCGATTCAGCAAGGTACCTTTGACTTTTCTACTCCCTTACTCCAGGCAGTACTGTACCAATCTTACAATCTCACTGTATCTCGCGTAGACCCAACAATCAATAATTGATCAACATGATTATTGTTAATTAAGGTTGCCATTTCATTATCACCCTACTGCTATAGTTTGTGTGTATGAAGGGGCATCAGAATTCGGCTTGTGCTATGTTATAATCATTCAAATTAGTGGATTCCAGTGCAGGCAATAATGAAGACACACAAAATACCCCCACCGAACACAACCCTACCACACACCATCCACCCACACAAGGCCCAACAAATACTGAAAGCAAATAAATAAATAAGAACAAAAACCCAAACAGACCAGGAAAAAACACAAATCAAGGGAAAAGTGTAAGTAAAAATAACGGAGACCTTTGCAAAGTAATTAACGAGGCAAGAGAATACAGCATTTAGCATAAAAACAAGGCTTAATAAAGTTCTTGGCTTATGAGGAACAAACTCTGTGACATAGACTAACTGACAAAGACAAACAGACAAGGAGGGCAACATACACAATGTGATTAGAGAAGTGAGTCCAGGTGTGCGTAATGATGATGATGACTGTAATGCATTCCAGGTGTGCGTACAGTGAATGGGGCAATTCTAGGGGCAGTTAGGATACTGGTGACGTCAAGCTCCATGGGGTGGGGGGTGCCTGGCGGAGGTTACACGTGTTCCTGTTACAGTGAAATGAATTCCTTCCCTAGTGATGCAGAATGTTCTAGCATTATTATTATTATTATTATTATTATTATTATTATTATTATTATTATTATTAATAATAATAATACAGTTAAGTTGGTAGCAGATCAACAGGATAATACAGTATCTTCACAGGGATGAGTGCCAGTTCAGCTATTGGTTAGTATTCTGACTTCTGGGTATAAACTGTCCTTCAGTCCATTGCTGTGTGCATTAATGCCCGGATAAAGCTTACCATGTGGCATTAGATTGAGGAGTTTGTGTATGTTACCCCAGGCCTTCCACTGGCACCATGTGAAGGACAGCTCCAGGACGGGTGTGTTTGGTCACTGTGATGTGCCAGGCTGACTACACCATTGTGTGTAATGTTCTGTAATAGACAGTGATGCAGCCAGACAGTATGTTCTGGAAGGTACAACAGTTGAACTTGGTAAGGATCTTGGGGCTCATGCCAAAGGGTTTCAACCTCCTGAATGTGATGAGATGCTGCCACACATTCACCATTTTGTCCATGTGTGGACTAAGTTTCTCTACAAGTCCTGTTGATAAGATGAGGTGTACTCTCTTCCGCTTCCTGTAATCCCCAATCAGCTTTTTGGTGTTGTTGACATTTAGGGTCAGGTTGTTGGCTTGACACCATGGTGCTGTCACTGACCTCTTCCCTGTAGGTCACAGGTGTCAAACCGGTTCCACGGAGGGCCGAGTGTATGCTGGTTTTTGGTCTTTCCTTTCAATTAGAGCCCGATTAAGACCTAGACTGCCAGGTGAGGCGAGATCCTAACCAATTAGTGACATTCAATCATTCAGGTACAAGGTAAAAGCGAAAACCTGCAGACACTAGGCCCTTTGTGGATCTGGTTTGACACCCCTGCTGTAGGTGGTCTCATGGTTATTGGTGATCAGGCCCAGCATCGTTGTGTCGTCTACAAATATTGTGTTGGAGCTGCACATGGCCACCTTTGTACAGGGATAGGGCTGTGCAATATGTGGCTTTACACATAGTCGAATGAACATGTCCATCAACAGACAATGTAATAGTCTTTTTATCCATTAACTTGTCATTTATTCTAGGTGCTACGAGGAATGAATTGGCAGGACTAATTAAAAATATTAACACATTAGTTAACTTCATTAAAACGCGAAGAACTAATATAGCTGTTAGAATTAATTTGGCAAGTGCAGAACCCAGTGAAGGATTTTAATCAATGTTTCAAATAACAGATGGCAGTGTGAAAGCACAAAAAAATACAAACTTGTGAAGCTGCAATCAGAAAGGTAGCAAACCTTGAAACATACAATGACAACAACGAGATAAAGGCACGGGGGGACAAAGCGACCTATATACACAATTATGACAGTGGGAATAACACATCCAGGATTTGATAAGGAGCGTTTGGTTGATGTTTGCTGAAAAGTCACTTGTGTACTTTCATACTTGAAACCAACAAATAAACATGCAGGCATTAATTATGCTGCTTGTTGGACTTTACTCATTCTAAGACAAATGTTTTAACCTTGTTCTTTTGCATGGCAAAGAAGAAAATACAGCAATGTCATTTTATCCAACTTTTGTTGCTCTGTAATGCGCTGCCAGACCCAGCAAAGCGGAAAGTAAATAACTAATTAATTATAAAACTACAGTTTTTACATGTTGACACCAAACTATTATTAAACAGGAGAATATATTTTGTCATGTCATGCAGAATAATTTGCCTTACCATGTTGCTAAAACAGGGCATTGTATTCTCTTGAAATGTATAAAATAATTATTAAGCTTACCTTATACAAATAGGGCCATATAATACTGTAGTAGCCTTAAATCTACGTATTATTATGGCCTCTTATATATAATTTCTTTGCCTTAATATACACTACTTTCTGACTGTTTCGGTGACAGGAGTCCTTGTGACATAAGTTTATCTTGCAATCTTGTTTTACAATTTTCTCTATCCCTCCCAATATTAGACTATGTCTTAATTTCAAAACTACGTTCTGAAATGGATCTCTATTAAGCCAAGAGATGTTCCGATACCATTTTTTCCCTACAGATACCGAGTACCGATACTAGTGTGTTAAAAAAAGAAAAAGATCATACTATGCCTGCATGACTGTGATATGATTATCATTGTGGTAGGCACCGCACTTAGCAAATACATGGGGCACACATCGGAGCTCCAAATGTCCGTGGTAAAGCCTAATTGCATGCACGTCTTTCAGCATATATGAAATGTGTTCCTTAACTGTCTCGTATATTTTTGGTAGCGCAGTTTTTGAGATCTATTTACAAGAAGAAGTTTTATGTATATAGCGCCTTTCCATAGCTCAAGGTCGCTTTACATTGTACATTACAATACATTTAGACACTCAGACATAAATTACAGTCACATGGTTACATGTATTCACATTATACAAAATGCATGTTAAATATATATATGTTTTTAACTGGGTCTTCTACAACCCGGCAAACAGTACCTTGGCTCTCCAAAGGCTCCATTAAACTGCGAAATCCCACATTTCTGACGACAGACAGGGCTTGGTCATCCAGGATAATATACTCCAAGATTTTGTCGGTGAACTTTGTTGCTTTTTGCCTGTCTTTTGGGAAATTTATTTCGTAGTTTAAAGGCTATTTCCAGAGTTTGCTGCTGCAGGTCGTCCTTATTTTTTCCCCTTCGGTTTGGTAAATTCGTCATGCTCTTTAGCGTGACGCGTCTTAAAATGTTTGATTAAGTTGCTGGTGTTTAAATTTGCAACACTAGTGCCACCCCTCAATTGTTTGCATATGTTGCATGTTGCCGTCTTTCTGGTGGGTACATAAAAGTACTAAAAGTACTGCCAAACCTTGGACATGATGCGCTAATGTTAGCTTCTTTTACAGAGGCGTCAGGTGATCAATTCTTCTTCGCCCCTCTAAAACAGCAGCTGCCGATGGCAGCACAGCGCAACTGTTTTAAGAGCGGTGAAGAAAAACTGTGTCAGAGCTAATCAGTAAATAGATTCCTATTTCTAATAAATTACGTGGTATTGGATCTGTGCCTGAACTCCAGTACTCGCCGATGCCAGTATTTGCGGCAGTATCGGAGTTATTTTCGATACTGGTATCGGAATCGGAACAACTCTAATTAGGCCCAGAAATACATTGTTAATGATGAAAGGGGCAGGAGAGAAAATAATTTAAACAAGATATAACAAATGTTGTGCTGCTAGGTGCACTCCGCTCATTCTACAGTTTCATTGTTCTCTTGCCTTATTTCATTATTAAAGGCTATGGCCGATAGCAAAAAGGGAAAAACCAGATTAGGCTTTTTGTCATTTTTAGCCAGCTCACTTCAGCTGCTCTTTTTGTGCACCACCAGATAAGGCAGCACTAGTGAAATTCAAATTTAACAAAACATTGTTTTTGATATCGTCACGTGGTTGCCATCGATGGCTGACGTCCAGATTTTACTGGGTTCGTCCTGCCAGCCCTATACAGGGAGGCACAGACGCATACAATCAGAATTTTTTTTAGTTTTGAAAAAATTAATTTCTTAATGGTGACTGTGTAAATTAGTTTTAACTAAGGTAATCTTTTTAAACAAGTTTCTTTTTTGTAATCCTGCCTACCTGGTTAATTAGTATTAGAGGTCATGATGGGGGTGCTAAAATCTCAATAAAACCACAGTAAATTAGATTTTTAGAGCTACGGGTAATTTAAAGCTATGCATTGTAGCTGTGAGAAGCAAGTGATCAGAGGTGGAACTGGGTGCATTGATATTGTCTAGAAATGACTTCAATAGCATAACAACATACCATCTCTATCAATTATATTAATCATAGCCTTCCGTGACTGGGAATATTAAATCGAAGTTAGGATAATGATTTCCAAGACGATGAGAGAGCCCATCTCCAGCGCCGCGTTCGCTTTCTTCTCATCTGTGATACTTAGGTTACTGGTTAATTATCAATACCAATGGATTAGGATCTAAACCTAAATTTGCACTCAAGACGGAAGAAAAGACCCTCCTCAATTTCCTTTGTCTCATGTAAAATGTATCTCTCCCTAATGCATTTAAACAGATTTATTTTTGTAGCGTAAGCTACAAGCGGCAGAACAAGCAGGCGGCTAGATTAATGCAGCTCGAGATTTGATTCACAGTTCTGGTTGCCTAGCGATGGACTTTAGTGCCACTTCGGACATGGCGTTTCTATACACGCTTGGGGAATGCCGGCATCGTGGCGTTTCAAATCCTTCTCCAGAGAAGTGCACTTAAAAAGCCATAGTGTACCTTTACAGACGACACTATATGCTGGGATCGAAATGGCTTCAACCCGACACAGTCCGTATGTCTAAAAGCAGTGTGCATATGATGTCACCTGGAAAGAGAAGGTAGTGAGATTTGTGATGGCCAGAATTCTACAAATAGCACCTTCAAACTTTCAAAAAGCAACACACCATTGAGACCGTATTGGTAATTGCATCAGCAGTGCACAATCCAACTAATTCACATGAAAGCTCTCATCTCCCTGTCAACTATTTGAATTACATTAAATATTCATAAACAAGCCATAGGCTGTAAAGTATTTTGTATACTCATTTTGGGTAGACTGACATTTATGGCAGAAAGTAAATTGCATAGTTTGGTTACATTTTCATTGCAGCTAATGGGGTTAAATTGCAATTCTGGACTTCACTGCTGTTATTGTGGTTACCACACAAAGCAAATGTGCATTGCTCCGTGCATATGAGAGTTAACTTTTCATCTCATCTTTAATCTACAATGTTGAACTTGTTATACGATAGAAATGCAAAACCAACATTGAAATCTTCTGATGGATTTATTTTTGATTGCTGTCAGATTTTATACCTATTTTGCACTATTCTGCATCTTTTTCAAATTGTGCATTACATTTAAGGATTCTCCAGGTCCATACTGAATATAAATTTAAATTATTTCAGGTGTTTTTTTTTAGGTTTTTATTTTTTACAGACATTTGAAGGTTAAACAGTTTAAAGCCACTTGTGTGCTAATGTCTGCGTCTCCTAATTGCCCTTAGGGTGAGGTGGAACAGATAGCCATGATGAAGCCAAAGGGGCAGACGGAACATGATGAGGGCATGCTGGAATACCTGGAGGACATTATTGGCTCCTGCCGCCTGAAGCAGCCTATCTTTACTCTGAGCCGCCGTGTGGAGCTACTCAATGAGCAGAGAGGAGAGAAGGTAAGGCCCAAAACACACAGGACCAGATATTGTATTTTTTAAACATGTAGTAAGAATGTACTCTGTAATTTTAAATAAAACGAATGAGAGAGCGTGATGAGGGAAGAACACATTTTTGTAGTGTTTTAATTACTTACCGGATTTAGGCGTCTCAGGAATAACAGACTAAATTTGGATAATTTTGCACTATGTTAAATTTAAAGGCATGCTCAGTTTTGATAACTCCTACAGTCTTATTAGAGAGGAGATTGATCTCGTGTCCTTCTGGAGTGTAGCATCTTCACACCTTCTGGATTCTGTCTTTAAATTCTGCCCTGAATATGTTTTTGTCACAACATTTTAAATTTGTAATAAAAAAATTGCATAAAAATAGCTTGACTATTGACTAGCCTGTGAGATAAATTTCACGTTTGGTAAGCTCAGATTTTGGCTTTAAATTATTAATTTAATGTTATGGTCAATCACATTACCAATTAAATCTCAAAGCAACTGAGAAGGCAAAAAATAAATGCTCTGTGATTAATGAAATACGTGTCAGATATGCTGTAGTTTTTGTTTTGCTTTTCAGCTGAACAGGGTGAAGATGGTGGAGAAGGAGAAGACTGCTTTGGAGGGAGAGAAGAACATAGCCGTGGAGTTCCTTACTTTGGAAAATGAGATGTTCAAACAAAAGAGCCAGCTCTGCCAGTACTATGTGTAAGTATTCTGCTACACAGAGATTTGACATGTCTTTTTGTTTTGTAATAAGAAATCAGGTATTGAAGGATAAGTTTTGTTTCCATTAGGGTTTAATTAGCATTGTTGTTAGCTGTTGAACATGCAGCTGCTTCTCTTCCTAGGTCCATAAATAATTCTTTAACTTTTTGGAGTTGATTTTTATTGTTGTTAGCCATGACCTCCAGAAGTTGGTGGTAGACAAAGAGGAAGAGAAGCAAAGAATCCTAGAAAACACCAAGGAGCTGACAGAGAAAAACAGCAAAGTCACTGAGGAAACTGAGAAGAAGAACCAAGACTTGAAAGATGTGGAGAAGTATGGTTATTTTATTGTGCACTTGGAAACTGACAATTAGATTGAACAAAATGTAGCTCCCTAATGTAAAACCTAGCTCTGGAAAGCTTCACTTATATATGAAATATGTTATAACAGTTAATATTAATAAATTGGTTTGTGACTAATACAGAAATAAATCAATTTTAGTATTTCTTTGATTGCAGTAATATTTATTTTTTGTCTTCCAGGAAACAAGGCAAGTTGACCAAGTACATCGAGGGTCAAAAGGGGAAGTTCACCCAGCTAGACCTGCAGGATGTGGAGGTCAGAGAGAAACTGAAAGACACCAAAAGCAAAACGAAGAAACTACAGAAACAACTGGAGAAGGACAAGGAAAAGGTGCATTTGAATCCCATGCTAGGCCAGGAAAAGAAAACATTTTTGCACTCACTACTGCAAGTTGTTCTGGTTAAGAATGTCTGATATGCACTGCAAGTTAAGTGTTAACTGGAGCAGGGGGATAACACGGGTTTGGCAATACAGATTGTTTGAGTTGTTCTTGTTACTGAAAGCACTCCTGATATCGAAACTGGAAAAATGGTAAAAGGCCCTAATAGAGTACAGTTGGTGTATTAATATAATAAAATTCTAAATGACCATATGTTGTTTTTGTGGGCTTATTGAGATGTTGGAGTGCCCACATCCTGAATGATTTGCACCACCACGGTACGTTATGTCTGCGCTGAAGTGCTACTCATAAAGGTATGCACAATGTAGAGTAAATATTTAATTGATCTTTAATATGTTTCAGTCATCGGGACCCGATTGGAGTGTTCTTTAATTTTTTGGAGCAGTGTACATTTAGTGTACATTTAGTGTACATTTAGTGTACATTTAGTGTACATTTAGTGTACATTTAGTGTACATTTAGTGTACATTTAGTGTCCATTTAGTGTCCATTTAGTGTCCATTTAGTGTCCATTTAGTGTCCATTTAGTGTACATTTAGTGTACATTTAGTGTCCATTGTGCAAGATCAAATGTTTGAGACTTAATACCATAATCACAACTTCTGAGCCCCCTAGAATAATACATTTGTGTATATCTCGCTTTCAGCTGGAGGAGGTACGTAACGTGCCGGCCGCCAGTGAAAAGATCATCTCTGAGGCCTCCACTCGCCGGGAGGAGTTAGAGAAACAGAAGCTGAAAGAGGAGGAGAAACTCAAGGAAGTGATGGAGAGTTTAAAGGAGGAGACCAGTGGGCTGCAGCTAGAAAAAGAGGTGCGTGTTTCATTGATCAAAATAGCAAGTTGACTTGGGAACGGACAAGTAATTTTATGTGGAACTGAAAACATTTGAACACTGTGAAGTTGTATTAAAATATTTAGAAATACACCTCCAGAAATAACATGGTGACCTTCAACATTTTCTGACACACGATCACAAAGGGTTATTTTAATTTTCGGGTTCCATATTTTCCTAGAAATTTTACAAAAGCATGACTGTACATAGTTCTGCAACATTCTATGGTTTATTTAGCCAGCATATCTTACTCTACATCAAGGAATACTGAGTCAAACCCATTTTTTTCTTACAAAAAAATAAGAATTTTGGAGCATAAACAATTACTTGACATTTTTCACATGTGTTATGGTTGTGTATTTGATTCAAATCTGCCAACGGTTTCTAAAGCTTTCAGTTTCAGTTTAAAGGTTAATGCTTGAACATACACATGAACATCAAGTGTTTGGTGCAAAGATGGCAATTCAATCTAACATTGAGCATGTTTAAATTAGTTGCTGCATGTAGTGAAGTGGAAGACAATATTTTTCCCACAGTCTTAAATATTCATCAAAGATAAATTCTATTCTATTTCTTTTGTTGCTCGCTTATTTGCATTTTAAAATCAATTAACCCAATAGGCCATTAAAACAGATGTGCTCAAACATGATATGTCCAAACTGTTTTTCCCACAGTTGTATCATGTTTATAGACGCCACAACAATAAGTAGGCAAGCACAGGAATGCCAATTTTAGTTGAGTTGTGGTCATCAATGAAAATCAGTGCCACTAATGTTTGTGCTCAAATTTTCAATGGCTGGTTAGTTTTATAAGTCTCAAAATGGCAATGTGTATTTCAAAAGAAACCTCAGAATTTGTTGTTAAATACAATAACAAGATCTATGTTCCTCTTAAAAAGAATGACACTGTCAGACCATTATTAATGTGTCTTGATGACGAAGGCCTGGATGGCTCTTAACGTTTTAAGTTTTAATGAGAGGAAAACTTGTGTTTTTTGGTGTCACCCCTGGGACCCCCCCCTGTTGAATTGGATTCCTTGGCCCAGTACATCAAGCTGACCATCACTAAACTAGGGGTGAAAATAGACTGTGATCCTAAGCTTTTTTCCAATTGAGGCAGCTGGCCAAAATAAAGCCAATCCTTCTGAGGCACCATTTTCAGAAAGTAATTCATGTCTTTGTTACTACTAGGTTGTATTAGTGTAATGCATTATATGTGGGGGTCAGTGGGTGACAGAGGACCCATCTCCAGATTGTAAAGAATGCCACTGTACAGAATGCCACTGCCCATCTTAACTGGGACACGTAAATATTAATAAAATTTCCCCTATTTTAGCTTCCAAAATTAATTATTTTATTTGCTTTTAAATCTCTCGATTGTCTCGCCCCAGCCTAAATCTCTGAGCTGCTACACCCTTACACACCCGCCCACTCTCTCAGGTCAGTGGATCAACTGCTCCTGAGTGTCCCTAAATCTAAGCGTAAGCTCAAAGGGGACCTTGCCTTTGCTGTGGCAGCACCTAAACTGTGGAACGATCTGCCACTGCCGATTAGACAGTCCTCTTCACTGTCAGTTTTGAAATTTTTACTAAAAGCCCACCTCTTCTCCTTGGCCTTTGACACCACATGCTGGTATTTTAATATTTTTGTTCTATTGTATGCCTGTGTGTTTTATGAACGTTATGTTTCTTTTTTCTTTTTCTTTACACTCAACTGTGGTTGTGTTAAAGTGCTCTATAAATAAAGTTTGATATTATGTTTAAAGAATATTTGCTTTTTAACTGACAGATAAATATCAGACATGTATGCTCAAAAGCTGTTGCTATCTTCTGGGATTGTAAATACATGGACATGATTAAATTTTGCAAACACCTGAAATGTTTCAACATTCATAGTTTGTTGCATTATTAAATAGTTATCTCTATTCTGTACAGCAGTGGTAGGATGTTAATTGTAGCCCAGACAGACACGCCACTTGCTATGCATTGAAGTTGATCTTCTCCTTTACAATTTACACAAGTCTGAAAGGTAAAAATATTTAAGTACATAATCGTGTTTTTTTAGGCCAAGGAAAAGGAGCTGATGGAGCTGAGCAAGGCTGTGAACGAAACGCGCTCCCGTCAGGATGTGGCCCAGTCTGAGCTGGACATCTACCTTAGTCGGCACAACACCGCTTTGACCCAACTGAACACGGCCAAGCAGGCCCTACAGACAGCATCCAACACGCTCCGAGACCGCCGCGCTGCCGTCAAAGACCTCCAGGTCAAAATACCTCAGTGCGAACAGGAGCTTAAGAAGGTCGGTGTCTAGGATCTAGCCGCTTTTAATGTGTGGTTGGGCTACGGGATTTGTAAAATGGATGATTCGTTTCAGGATGAGGCCGAGCTGGAGCAGCTGATGCAGGCAGATGGTCAGACCAGAGAACTGGTGAGGGACATGAGGCAGAAGGTGGAGGAGGCCAAGAGCTCCCTGTCCTCCAATCGGAGTCGAGGGAAAGTTCTGGATGCTCTCATGCAGCAGAAGAGGAGTGGCAAAATCCCTGGCATCCTGGGACGGCTGGTAAAAACAGTGTGCATGTATCACAGGTAGCATTGGGCAGTTGAGGGACGCCGCCCTTTTGTAAGCACATTTGTACTCTGCCGGCTCTTGTCAATACAGGGGGACCTGGGGGCCATCGATGAGAAATATGACATCGCCATCTCATCCAGCTGTGGATCCTTGGACAACATCTTGGTGGACACCATCGACACCGCCCAGAAATGTGTCAACTTCCTCAAGGCCCAGAACATCGGGGTCGCCACCTTTATTGGACTGGACAAGGTAATTCATTCAATAAATCCAACAACTATTGGTTTAATTGGTCACAGTTGCGCTCACCTGTAGAGGTGACAATTCTGCAGGCTTCACTGTGCCCCAATAGGTTTCAGGACACTAAACTGACTCAATTTGAGATTTGCATCAGTATTCCAGTGATTTATCATTATTTTTGATGATAGTACACGTTTTCACAAACCCCGTCTTTCCAATTTAACAGCCTACATAGTCAGCAGTTTCAGACATGTTTTCGTATGTCGTGTCTGCCCACATTGTTTTAGTGTGTCGTTAACACCAACCCACTGTGTTCTCTTAGATGAAGATGTGGGAACATAAGATGGGGCCCATATCCACCCCTGAGAACATCCCTCGTCTGTTTGACATGGTGCGGGTTCAAGATGAGAGCATGAAGCCAGCCTTCTACTTTGCCCTAAGAGACACACTGGTGGCCAAGGACCTAGAGCAGGCCACACGCCTCGCCTTCCAGAAGGACAAGCGCTGGAGGGTGGTCACTTTGCAGGGACAGATCATCGAGATTGCTGGTGGGTAGACGGACCATAGCTCGTTTTACTGTTTGTCTATGGGCAGTGTAGTGTTCCATCTTGTGTAGCATGCATGCAGTGTGGGGACCCATCACTTGAAATATGTAAATTACAGGTGTTTGCTATAGTGCAACTTTAGATTAGTAGACCATTTTGCAAAAGCCACCAAATGGGGAGGCAACATAGTGGTGAGAACACCTAACCGGTGACCGACAGTTATGCACAAAATTTAACAACCAGTAAATGTCTTCCCTGAAGGCAGTCAACAATGCATTCTGCTATTTTTTTACGCTGGTTGTTCAATTTAATGTAAGGTGGGCAAAACGTCACAATCTCCTATTGCAAGGCAATTCTAAGCATGTAAATAGATTTATAAACAAAGGTTATTTTACAATACAATCCAGCTATTTTATATCACGTAACAAAATGGAAAGCATTTATCTGGAGGAAATGCTTATATAGCCGTTGTCAATGGCAAATGTCAAAGCTAATTTAAAGTACAACATTTTACCATATTTATACTTGACTGGCCTGGCCTAACAGCAAACACGCATTTGGAAAGAACAGATAGTTACCCATTATTTTAACTACCAGTAACACTGAGGATCAGCTGGTCTGTAGGGTTTCTAAACACCTTTCTGCCCTGTTCAGGTACCATGACTGGAGGTGGGGGGAGAGTGATGCGGGGCAGGATGGGGTCATCAATCGGCACAGAGGTTTCCCAGCAAGAGGTGGGTGGTTTTCTGGCCACTTCTGGAGCCTTCTCTCACCTTCAATCACTGCTGTTGCTGTAGCACTCATGTAGTTAATAATGGTGTCTTGTTTGTCTCAGCTGGACCGTATGGAGAGCGCCCTGAGTGAGAAGGTGGTGCAGCTGCAGGGCTGCCAAGAGAGGAAGCTGCAGCTGGAGGAAAAGGTCCAGGCCCTCAGACTGCAGCTCAGAGACATGAAGAACACGCTGGAGAAATACACCAACAGCCTGCAGGTAAGAGAACACAGCAGATGTTCCCTTTCACTTGTTTGTGTGGATAATCAAGTTTTTTTTAAATATATTTTTTATTCTTTTTACTTTTCAAGTAGCAGAAACTACTTGTCCAAAGCAAATGTATTGTGATTCCATGTCTGTAATTTCAGGGAATGAGCAATTCACCTCTGTCTCTCTGTCATGAACACAGGGGATTTCTAGTAAGCATTTAGGGACAAAATCACATCATATTTTTCCTTGTGTTCAGTAGTATTCTGAGGCAAGAGTAACCCCATTTGATGCTCTGAGAATGTCATTCACTTTCGTTCATTTAAAAATGTTTCAACTTAATTGTTCTCGTCCAATTTGTCCCTCACTAACCCTGCTACGTTGGCAGCTCCGCAACCCCCCCCCCGGACAGATGTGGGATGGTGAAGGGCGCTCACATGGTTCATTCAACCACATGTCGCCAAGTTGGACAAATCTTTTCGCACTACTTATCCAACACTGAATCCTTTAGGCAGCCCATATGGGATGATTACGCTCACCATCTATACCTCCGCGATTGAATTCACAGGCGCCCGATCTGCACACGGGGTTGCAGGAGAGCGACGTGGCAAGGTAGATGATCCTACTTATCTATCCCAAATTTCGGGTAGCACTATGCCAGTTTACGCTTCCTCATGCTGGAGGCCTAGGCAAAGTCAGAGAAGTCATAGTCAGGATGTCATTCCCTTAAATCTTACTATTCTAGCTGTCGTGGTTTGAACCAACATTGAACTTTTGTTTTGTCATTGTTTCTTCATACATTCCTTATATTATAATCAGAATATTATCACTTTGGGGTATTTTCTGAACCCATCAGCGACACACAGGACACAAGGGTGGATGTAGTGGGGTATTGATAGTTAACGTTTATCGATTGATTGGTGATACAAATTTTGTGTGCTAGCCGTAGGCGAAATGTAAAGGAACAGTCCATCCGACCCTTTGTGAATCTGGCGGAGGTGTCTGGGAATGAGATTGTTTCAGTTATAACCTATTCAGGACAGGCGTCCCTGTACAGAAACAAAGTGTTACATTGAATGTATCTTCAATTTACATGCAGCCATTGTCACACATTCGCTACATTATGTACAATACAAGTTGTATTCTTGGGGTTTCATGTTGGTATTGAACAACTACACTGCTCGGTCAATCCAAAATGTAAATACACTCTTTACATTTAGAGAATATCTATGTGGGCATAATTGTTGGGCAACTATAAGTGTTCAGAATAATTATGTAACTAAATGAAAAACAAGGTTTCCATCTCACTTGTAGATTTCATCTGTTGAACTTAGTAAATTTAGAGTTGGTTTGTTTATTATTCTAAAACATTTCTGACATTTCAAAAGAAATCAGTGACCAATATAGCCACCCTTCTTTTCAGTAACAGTCAAAAGCCTTCCATTCATGGAGTATGTTAGTTTCCTGATCTGTTGACGATCAACTGTTTGTGCAGCAGCAACCACAGCCTCAGACACTATTCACAGGTGGACTGTTCCTTCGCTGTAAATCAACCATTTAAGAAGGGACCAAATGTTCTCAGTAGGCTTTAGGTCAGGTGAGGAAGGGGGCAATGTCATTCTTCTTTCATCTTTAAGGCCTTTACTGGCTAGCCACCCAGTGGAGTACTTCGATGCACGCAATGGAGCATTGTCCTGCATAAATAATCATAATCTTCTTGAAAGAGGCAGACTTTTTTTCTGTACCACTGCTTGAAGAAAGTGTCTTCTACAAACTGGCAGTAGATTTGGGAGTTGACGTTGAGTCCATCTTCAATCCGAAAAGGTCCAACTAGCTCATCTTTAATAATACCAGTACCCCACCTCCACCTTGCTGGAGCTCTGAGTCGAAGTGGAGCTCTGTGCCCAATAATGCTCCAGCCACGGGCCCATCCATCTGGTTCGTCAAGCGTCACTCAACTCATCAGTCCGTGAAACCTTTGAAAATCTGTCTTTAGATATTTCTTGGCCCAGTCTTGACGTTTCAACTTGTCTTCAGTGGTGGTCAGGTTTCAGCCTTCTTTACCATGGCCATGTCGCCTAGCACTGAACACCTTGTACTTCTGGGCTCTCCAGGTAGGTTGCAGGTCTGGAAATTGATAGCACTGGAGGATAATGTGTTCCTGGTAACTGGTGAGTCTTCTCAAATCTTTTGCAGTTAATTTGCATTTTTTTCACCAATTTCTTGCTACCCTGTTAACTATTTGCAACAAAGTTTTTCATGGTTCTGGGATCACACCCCAATGTCTTTGCAATTTCAAGAGTGCTGCATTCCTTTGAAAGACTACTGTTTTTTTAAGTTAAATCTCTTTTGGCCCATTTTGCCTGAGGAACAGAAGCTGCCTATTAATTATGCACACCTTGATATAGGGTGTTGATCTACTTAGGGCCACACCCTCCCTCATCACACAAAGACACACCACCTGATATGCTTAAATCCAATAAGCATTCCAGTTTATACAGCTTGGAGTTGGAACAGATGCATAATAATGATGATATGGTCAAAATACTAACATGCCTAATAATTGTGCACACAGTGTATTTTGGCCACTGTCATGCACGGTTGAATACATACAACAAGCCATTGTTTTTGTAGCTATTAAACTAAACATCTGAAATACTTTGAATGTTGCTTTATTTGTATGCTATAATTTGCAACCTTTATATACACATACTTTGGACAACATTTTAGGTGAACTGTTAATAGCAAGTGTACACCTGCACTCTGTATTGCACAGTCGGAAGAATGCACAACGGCTAACATTAAGTATCACACTCCTAATCTGTTAGACTGCAATAACATGAGAACATAAGGTAAAAACATGGGCACACAGATTTTTTTGGCAAAGGAGACATCACAATCCACCAATATGCAGATGAATTATTAAAATCAATCTCTAATTGTTACATTCTTATTTAATCTACATTCTCCTTGTGTGCATGCAATTTTTTTTACTTGTCCCGAACAAGCCTTAATGTTAAATCCTGCAGATGGGAATTATTGTTGTAAAACTTTTATGTAAAGCTTCAGTGCATTCTCACATCAAATTTTATTAAATGCACTGAAGCATTTTCAGAAGACATCGGTCAAAATATTAGAAACCTATCCACTTTAATCTTTAGCTAGAATTGGGTTGCTAAGGCCTGTTCAGAACCAAAACAGCTATTTATTTTCAGGTAAAATCAAACAATTTTGAGAATAATGCCATAATTTAACCCTGGGTATTTTAGACTGTCACTGTGGTGTTTATGTTGAGTGTTATAACAGTATATAGTGTAACGCCTTTTAAAACATGTGAATTTCACATCCCTTCATGCAATCCTTTTATTGAGTGATGTTTGTCATTAAGACGGTTTGTGAGGCTGAACTGCTTTTTGAATCACCACGGGTATTTGCGAGTTATCTAAATCAGATGTCAATAACATTGATCTTAAAACAATGTGTGATTTCAGGGTTTGCCTACGGTTGTTTGTTTTATTTCCCCTCAGAGCCTGACGGAGCAGGAGGCTCACCTGAAGCCCCAGATCAAGGAGCTGGAAGCGAATGTTCTGGCTGCTGCTCCTGACAAGAACAAACAGAAACAGCTGGAGAAGAGCCTGAAGGAGTTTCAGAAAGGTGACCCTCTTTTTAAAGTGTAGCCACTCAGAAATCACTAGCAAGCTATGCTGTCACTAGACTTCAGGACTTTGACGGCTCAGTTTGTGCTTTCCTACATTGAACCCCCAGTCAGATTTCAGGGTTTGTTCTCTGTACTGTATTTTAGCGAATATAACATGCCTGTTTTTACAAACTGAGCACTATACGTGCTATATGCAGTGTTGGGTAAAGTTACTTTTACAATTACTTTTCAGTTACTTGTTGAGTTCACAAGTTTTGGGGATGTCCCTAATTAAGACAATGATCAGCTAAATCGAGTAAATATCTTACTGGTGACCATGATAGATATTTTCTTTACTCTTTCTATTTGTTTAAAGATATGAACTCCATTTACCTGATCATTTTGTCTTAGAGACTTCCCAAAACTTGTGAACTCAACAAGTAACTGAAAAGTAATTGTAAAATAACTTTACCAAACACTGGCTATATGGCATGTTTTTTACACAAGATAACTAGTCAATATTTTTGTTCTGTAGTGTTGTTATAGACCAGTTATTCCCAAAGTGGGATACAAAATAAATTGTGGTTAAACATGTATTTCAATATTTAAATGTGCAAATACTATTAGTGATGTTTTCATGTATGAATAGTCCAGACTCACTAGCGAAAATCCTAAATACAAAATTCCTAGTTTTATTAATTGTAGCATGGTCTTCTCCTGCCCATGCTGTTATTATTCATGTGATGAAAGTTTTTCTATATGCACAGCAGACTTCGATTTGACATAAAAAATACATATATTTTAGAGACAAGATAGTAATTGAAACTACTGTCACTTGTTTAATTATAGACGTGTAAAACTATTGTTGAATTTATATGGAGACAATCGGAATTCAAACAGGGGGCTAAACCCTTTAACAAAGGTATTGCCTAAGCAGACTTTATTTTGATGTAAAAAAGTAAAATAAAAGTATTTTAGAGACAATATAGTAAAGAAACTCATTGGGTTAGTGCTAGGGGCACTATTTAGTATGATCATATCTCATCCAGTACGAGTGTATGGATGTGTCATACGTTCCGTACACTATTGTGCATATTGCTCGAAAGTTTAGAGTCATAATGAGTTTCATATGCCTTCCTAAAAATTGTCAGATTAATATTGTAGATGGCACCCAGATTGACATAAAAGCCCACCCGAAGAATAGTACAGTAGGCTATATGAGTCAAACAGCACTCCACTCATTTACCAGTGATAAGCGGAAAATATGCTTTTAAATATGATTGCGGTTGGAATACAATTTATTCATCAGGACAAATATCATGGCATTTATTTAGGCTAAATTAAGGTGCTGTTATGGATGAGATGCCTATTATTGTTGTTGAAAATATTTGTTTAAAGAATAGCATATTTTTCAATGCAATACACTTCTGTCCTTAGTGAAGTTTTACTTTTTACCAGTCAAGTGAGTAACCACGGAGTGTGACAAATTATTCACTCATGTTACACTACATGGCACCTTATGTCAATCTCGGAAATATGGATGAAGCTCATTGTAGCTTATGATTCCTACAGGTTTAAGAGATGAATATGACTATTTGGGTAATTAGGGGTGTGTTGATATGCAAATTGTAGAGGCTTTGCTCGAGCATTGACACTAAGAACAAGTGGTGTTTATCAATGGGGATTTCCTACCATGTGCATAAAAGGGTTACTTTTTTGGCAAACGCACATTCTTAATTCTCTTAAATACAAAGGTAGAATTTTTTAAATGAAAGCTTGATAAATATGGCCTCAGCTGTCTGATGTTTGGAAAGCATTTATTTTAGTTGTTAAAACCATTGGTGAATCCAGTGAGAATGTAAAATGCAGAACATGCTGTACATTTTTTTTAAATATGAAGGCAAGTTGCATCTTCTTCACAACAAGTATGCTGCTTGACAGTGCACTTATTTTATACAACACATTTTTGCAGCTTGTCTTAAAGTAGCTACAAGCCTTCGTAACCCTTTTCATTTATTGAAGCAAACTATTTTCTGTCCTACAAAATGTGGTGAAAGGACTTGATCTAATTTCAGATAGGCTCTCCAGGTAATATGGCAGTAAATTAGTAATTGCATGCAGGGCAGAAAAATGTTGATGCTACGTCTGTTGAATTTCACACAGCAAGGAGTAAAAGTTAGTCTGTCCAATAATTGATAGGCCTAAATTAATCATTTAAGTTTACATGTATATGACTGGGTTATGTGATCTACTGTATATTGTTCTTCTTCCTTTATTGTACTGAGCGTTACATACTTGCCCAGTTTGTATAATTTCCTTTGCCTACTGAGTGTCTTATGTACTCAATAAAAACAATTATAGTTTCTGGTTAGATGTCAATTACTTGATATTTTCCATTGTTATTTATACAGACACTAGTTGGTGATTATTTTTCGCAAGTGAGCCTGGGCTATTAAAACAAATCACTTATAGGCCAGTTTGAATTTTGAAATACATGTTGAACCACAGGTTTTTCATCATACAGGGTCCCCACTTTAGGAATGGCTGGTTTTATCTTATCAGCACGTGTGGAGTTGGGTGTTTATAACATTTGTAACACAATGACTAGCTGAGTGCCCATCAATGCAGGTCTGGGCCAGGGGAGATTAAATGTCACCTTTCTACAAAATTATTTGCGCTTTGTGAGGGTGCGTGCAATGCTGATAATTTCTTACACATAACATGGTATCTGCGCGATGTACAAGGGTTTGTGTTAATCGCGGGTGTGCTTTCTGCGCTAAAACACGGTTATTGGTTTGCTTTGGTGACCGTGTGTAACGCGCTTTCCCCGACTTCATCCATGTGTCTCACTATTTCCCTGTCTGAACCTCCTCTGGCAGACTTTGAGACAGCCTCCAATAAGGCAGGGAAGGTGGAGGCTGAGGTCAAGAGGCTTCATACCCTCATTGTAGACATCAACAGCCACAAGCTGAAGGCCCAGCAAGACAAACTAGACAAGGTCAACAAGGAGCTGGACGACTGCTCCTCAGCTATCACGAAGGCCCAGGTGGCCATCAAGACTGCAGGGCGGTGAGTGTTTCATGTTTACACACACACACACACACACACACACACACACACACACACACACACGTCTCCCATTGGCAAACACTTCCCAGGGTGGAAACCTATTGGCTGCTCGAAGGACCATCGTTACTCTTCCTACAGTAACCTGAAGAAGTGTGAGGAGGGCGTGAGTCGCATGCAGGGGGAGCTGGAGGACGGCGTCAAGAGCCTAACCGAGTTGGCAGAGCTTCTACAGAGGCTGGAGGAGGAGGCTGGGGAGGTCATGAAGGCCTGCCAGGAGGCTGAGGCTGCCCTGCCAGAGGTGAGGGAGCAGCACCAGGCTGTGCTGAAGGAGATTGCTGCCCTGCAAGCCCAGGAACACGCCCTGCAGGAGGAGTCCCTCAGCGTCCGCCTGCAGATAGAGCAGATGGACACGGCCATCACTGAACACAACAACAAGATCAAACACTGGCAGCGAGAGGTGGGTGGCTCGGTCTCAAGCATACATCCTTATTGTCTGTTTATCTGATTGTTTGCTACTCATCATGTTGTGTGTTTTAGTTATTTAGGGCACTGCCCTCTTAATGACCGCATCGTTGTCTATGTCAGGGCTAATAATTGGAGAATTGCGTAGCAAATGTACTATAGATGTTAAAAGAAGCTAGTTGTAGCTAACAATAGTAGCTGAAAACAATAGTAAAATCAAGATGTGTGATAAAATGTAGGGGGTGGCTGTTTACACCACTGCACCACACAGAGGCCTCCCTCACTTGACATTTTAAACGGTTTAAGTGGCTTGCAGAACAACTGCGTCACGATGGCCAGGGAGAAATGATATTGTTTGATTCACATATGTTATACAAAACTGAGAACATCGTTCCACTGCCTTCTCGTTCTGCTACAACGCCTAAACTATATGGATAAAATAACTTCCTACATATAATAGATAGTTAAGAACAGAATAAACTACCTGATTGCTTTCAATATTGCCAAATTAAAAATGATAACCTGACCAGCGCAGTGTGCTTTGACTAAAGGTACTCACCCACACAAGTCTAAACTACAAGACTCGCGTAGGCCTGACAATTTGGTTGCTACACCCTAACATGCTGAGCAAGGTCCAGTGAGTTTAATGAACCCATCTTAATTAGGGATGTGTGGTAAACCAGTACTGAGAAAGTACTGCAGTACCAGAATTTCAAAACAGTACTATTGTAGCATTTTACGTACTTCTAAACTCAATGAAAATGTTGCATTAAAAATGCATCTTGTATTTAATTGGAACTAAATAAGCGAAACGTCTGGCAACAACAATTCCATGGGGGGAAAAAATAATAGTGGACGTGCCTATTGCCCTGTGACCATGTGTCTGTGAAGAACTTTTAGAGAGAGCAAAAGCCAGCTGCTTTAGAGAATGGAACGCAGCGCAGTCGTCATTGCGGTAAAGCATGGTGCTTGAAGTAATATATGTAGCTAAGTACCTCGATTACAAGCTTAATGATAAAGCGAAACTCCACCATATTGCAGCACCAGTTTGTAAAAAGTGTTTCAAAGTTTTTCTCACGAATAAGGCAAGAGTAAACCTCTCAAAGCATGTCTGAAAACCACTAACAGTAATGGAAAGTGTTAGGGATGGGCCAATACCGATACCAGTACTTGGTATCGGGCCCGATACTGGGCATAAGTACTCGTACTTGTGAAAAAGGCCCGATACTCCAAGCCGATACTTCCTCCACATTTAAGAGCGTTATGCTGCGCAACGCTTTACAGCCATATGCATATATTTCATATTGATGATAACTGTCTACTTCGTCATTCAGAGACCATGCTTATAAAGCTGTAAAACTATTTATTGCTATTTAAAAAAGAAAGAAAAGCAATTTAATTGTGCCTAAAATGCATAATCATTCCAAAGACCAAGCCACGCGTTTGCTATTGAAAACAAATATTTTCCTCAGCAGTTATCCAGTAGAGTCCAAATGGCGAAATACGAAATCGTTTTTCTCATTGCTATTTTCATGTAGCCTAATATTTGTAAAATTATAGGTAAAAAATATTGGAATCCTCAAGGAAATGTGCACATTTAAGTACAGAAACGAACAAAGGATGCAAGTTATTATGCTATTCGGTGCATACTATAACTGTAGCAAACGGCATGAGGAACGCCCCCCGGACCTCTGAAAGCCACCTTCAGCGAGGAAAGACATTGGTAGTTTGCAAAACTTCTGGGTGAACAAAATAGTGGTATTTCTGAGTTCTGACCTACTAACGTTAAGAAATATAACTTAAAGGAAATGCGATGTAGCCTATTTAATTTTGTTCAATAGATTACAGTGATAGTATACAGCTATAGATAATTGTGTAGGCTACCGATTATAATAAATCAATCAAATACCTTAACAGAATAATATATGATTAGGTAAGTATCCCTGTTTTGGAAAAAGTCACTTCAAACAGACATTCTCATCTTACACAAAACGTCTGCAATGCTTAGGGCAAATTCTAACACAAACGGCTTTGCGTTCGCGTTTACAGTCTCTCACTTTAGCTAATTAGGGAAGGAGACTTAAACCATTGACATCTGTAATAAATATTACACATTGACCTGCAATGTAAACAATGTTCTTGTGGATATGTAGGAATATTTACTTTTCTATATTTGAATTGGCTGATCAACATTTTAAGAAATAGCAGATTTTAGCTTTATAAATGTGACATTTGGCATAGTTCTTAAAAGTACTCGTATCGGTACTCGTATCGGCAAGTACCCAAAATGAAATACTCTTTACTTGTACTCGTTCCATAAAAAGTGGTATCGGCCCATCCCTAGAAAGTGTAGATACAAATATCTTGATGGTTTAATAAGTCCACTGCAATTGTACACACACAACACATTTTTATTCGCTCACGAAGTAAATCCCAGTTTAACAGATTTTCTAACCAGTAATTGCCTGTTTTCACCCAAAGCGTTGTCCGTGCAAGGCAGAGGTCAGCTTGCATTGAAAAGTTTCATTGACACAGTAGGCACTATCACACGAATGCACGCATTCCCGTTTTGAGAATAATTATTAGGAAATTAGATATCAGGCCTATTGGAAGAACAATCATGTTTCCTATATGCACAAAATGCACAAATATAAAATTGTTTGTGTTTTACATATACTAGAGTTAAAATCCGATTCTTAAGTTGTTTTCATGGTTATCTATGATTTTTTTTGATTTGGTATTGATACCAAGGTACCAAAGCAAGTAATTGTATCGAAGTCAAAATGTTATCGGAACAACTCTAATCTTAATACTGCCCTACAAAGACAAGATATTTGCCAGAGTGTAGAAATTTGAAAAACAAATCTAAAGTGATGTTGTCTAACCAAATGAGTTGTAGGTACAATATTGGAAATGTGGACATTTTATTTTTTCTTAAAAGATATACTCAAGATTTGTCTACTTGATAAAGCATATCTAAATGACAGGTCATTTTTAAACAAAATTGAAGTTAAAGCCTTTCACCTTTGCATGGCAGAATAGCTTTTCAAATTGCACAATTGGGATCAATTTCAAAACACCAGCTAAAGATATTGGTCATTTGAGTTGACTGGCCACAATTTTTAGGGTTTAGTGATTTGATAATGAAATTATTCATGTTTTTATGAAGACTGTAATGACCATGTGTGCGTGTGACGTGTCTGCACGTCTGGGATGTCCTCACAACACACTGACCTGTGGGCGGTGTAGTCAACACAGACCCATGTCCTCACACTGCTCTGCCCCTGTGTTCCCCAGGCCTCTAAGCTCTCCCTCCATAAGATAGAGGACCAACCAGCGGAGGAGCTGCCCGTGCTGAGCCCTGCTGACCTGGCCGCTATTAAGGGGCCTGAAGTCATCACGAAACAGATCTCCCTGCTAGATGCTCGTCGTGCACAGATGAAGCCCAACCTCGGTGCCATCGTAGAGTACAAGAAGAAGGTACCTCTGACTTTGTTTTTGTTTCTCTTAAGCCTGTTTGAACCCAGATCAGGTGGTGATGTTTGTGGTCGCCTTGTCTTTGATACTGATGTGGTGTAGGAGGAGCTGTACCTGCAGCGTGTGGCTGAGCTGGATGAGATCACGACAAAGAGGGACAACTTCAAGCGCGGCTGTGAGGACCTGCGCAAGCAGAGGCTCAATGAGTTCATGGCAGGCTTCAACATCATCACTAACAAACTGAAAGAGAACTACCAGATGCTGACGCTAGGGGGCGACGCAGAGCTGGAGCTGGTTGACAGCCTGGACCCCTTCTCAGAGGGTATTATGTTCAGGTCAGTCTGCACTTCAGCACCACCTGGGCTGGTTGGAGGGTAATCTCTGAAACAGAGGTAAATCTTCTGTAATTTGGTCAGTTGCTTCACCAAAGTTGTGTGTCCATATGCTATGCACATTCCTGTATCCATTCTGCCTTGAATAACTCAACCTGAGCTAAACCCCTTCCAACATCTTAACATTCTGTTCCATCTCTGGAGCACCTTGACCCAATTTATGATTCAATTAAATAATCCGATAACAAAAGAAAACAGGAGCACAGTGTATCATGAGTGAGTACACACTATAATATGCACTTTATATAACACTAAGGCAATTGAACTTCAGGGATATCACTCTGTCTAGTTAGGAAGCATAAGTGATTGTGAATCAGTGTCACCTGTTTTTGTGCAAATGAAAGTGACAACAGGTGCAGTGGCGAGGCAACAGCAAGACAACTCCCAAAAAGGGAATGGTTTAACAGGTGTTGGCCACAGACAACTGCTCTGTCCTTATCCCTTCTGACTGATTCTTCAGTTTTGCGTTTTACTAGTGTCCTTGTCACTACTGGTATCATGTGGCTGTACCTGCAGCCCATTCAGGTTGCACAGGCAGTTGAGCTCTTCCAGCATGGCACATCCATACATGCCGTCACAAGGTTTGCCTTGTCTCCCAGTACAGTCTCAATAGTATGCAGGAGATACCAGGAGACGGGCCATTATGCGAACAGACCGGGACAGGGCTGTAGAAGAGCATCAACCCAGCAGCAGGATACTGGTGTGCATGTTTGTGACCAAACTGTCAGAAACCAACTTCATGAGGGCCAGATGTCCTCTATTGGGACCTGTGCTCACAGCCCAGCACTGTGCAGCTGGATTGGCATTCAGTAGTGAACACTAGAATTGGCAGGTCTGCCATTAGCGCCCTGTTGTTTTCATAGATGAGAGCATGTTCACACTAAGCACGTGGCGAACGTGAGTCTGGAGATGCTGTGTTAAATGCTATGCTGCCTGCAACATCATCCAGCATAAACGGTTTGGCGTAACGGTCTGGCGAGGCATATCCATGGAGGGTTGCACAGACCTCCATGTGCTAGCCAATGGTATCCTGACTGCTGTTAGGTACCAGGGTGAAATCTTCAGCCCCAATGTCAGACTGTACGCTGGTGCAGTGGGCCCTGGGTTCCCCCTGGTGCAGGATAATGCCTAGCCTCATGTGGCCAGCGTGAGTGTTCAGGCAGTTCCTAGATGATGAAGGCATTGATATCATTGACTGCTCCTCGTGTTCCCCAGAGCTGAATCCAATTGAGAACCTCTGGGACATAATGTATTGGTGCATCCGACACCAACAAGTTGTGCCACAAATTGTCCAGGACCTCACTGATGCCCTGATCCAGGACTGGGAGGAGATCCCCCAGGACACCATCCACTGTCTCATCAGGAACATGCCCAGATGTTGTCGAGAGTGCATACAGGCACATGGGGGCCATGCACACTACTGAGTCACATTATGAGTTGCGGTGAAGAAATTCACAGAAGTTGGAACAGCCTGTGATTTCAATTGTTTACCTAGATTTTCATTGCAAGTTTCCATTTACCGTTATGTCATTTTGTTCTCAATTAATGTAAAGTATAGATTTTGATCTTTAATATTTTTTTGGTTGTAATAAACACTCACTATGTAATACAGACTCTGCTCAAAGGAGATTGGTTGAGGGTGACAGGGTTGCCTTACCACAGCACACTAGACTCCATGTGATGGGTTGGGTGCCTGTCACTTTGTGGGGGAGAGAACTGTCCTAGCTCCAATCAGTTTCCTAATGTCATTGTTGTATGCTTGTACTCCTCTGTCTGTTCTATAAATGGCTCTTGCTCATCCTCTTTTCTGTCCATGCCAACAGTGTACGTCCCCCCAAAAAAAGCTGGAAGAAGATCTTTAACCTATCAGGAGGAGAGAAGACCCTAAGCTCTTTGGCCCTGGTGTTTGCTCTGCACCACTTTAAACCCACACCTCTGTACTTCATGGATGAAATCGATGCTGCCCTTGACTTCAAGAATGTTTCCATTGTGGCCTGTTACATTTATGTGAGTGCATCACATTTTAACATGCATGTACACTGCCATTCCTGTTGTATTTGGTGAAAAATATGGTAGCACGTCCATGTGCAATATTTATCTATGTTTCTTGTTGACTCTGAGGCATATGGGGTCACGCCATCAGTGTTAATTTACTGATTGCAAAATATGCAAATAGTCCAGCACCCTTAGTTACTGTTGCAAACTCAGTTAAGCGTTGGCCCAAAACCAGGTATTACACAATTGGCACTGTGAAACAAGATCATAGGACTAATATAATAATAGGGGGTCAGATGGTGCAATGGTTTGGTACTCAGACTTGTAGTCTGGTGGTTCGTTTCCTGACTGTACCAAATGTCCTTGAGCAAGGCACTTTACCCTATGTTGCTCCATGGGGACGTCCCTGTATTCACTGTAAGTCGCTTTGGTTTAGTGTCTACTAAATAACTAAAATATAAATGTAAATAATAGACAGCACATGTCCACATCTCATGGAGTCATAGCAATTGCCAGCTTAGACATTCTTTGGTCATCAACTTTGCCTAGTTTAAAGAAAAATACATAATTATTATTATTATTATTATACAGTATTTGATTTGCAGTTACTAATTTTATTTACTTCCCTTTCTCCAGGAGCAAACCAAAAACGCTCAGTTTATCATTATCTCTTTGAGGAACAACATGTTCGAGATTGCGGACCGTCTGATCGGCATCTACAAAACCCACAACACCACGAAGAGCGTGGGCATCAACCCAAAAACCATAGTCTTTAAGGAGCCAATCTCTGCTTAGAACGGCAATAACTCTGGTCTCCCCCTTATACCATTTTAGGATGTATAAATTGTTTCTTTTCATTTTGTCTTTTTAACCGTGTATATAAAATGTATTGAACCTTTGCTTTTTCACTGAATAAGCTAATAAACCTTTAAGATCTCTAGTGTTTGAATACTTAGAAGTACGCTAATTGGTAAAATAATTTGTAACACTAATGGGACATGCGTAGCACAAAAAGACTAGCCTGATTGAGAACAGCTTTAATCCATCAGTCTGAAGTTCCATCCAAAGCAGCCGTTTTCCACGATGGGTGCTGTCAAAGCTAGTCCTCATCCCCTAACCAATACCAACAGTCTTGTGTTGATGTATATTAAACTAGCACCTGTTATTAGCATTGTAAACAATTAGCATTGTAAATTAGCATCTATTGGCAGAAATAATATACATATTAGTGAGTTGCTAGCATTGCTGCTCTGCCATGGTAGTTGCTGTCTTTCAGCCACAGTTTGTCAAAACGCTGTCCTTCCTACTCCGTCATGTAAATTACACTGATTGTCTTGTTTGGTGAGGCAAACAATAAGGCTCAACTGAAGCACGCAACGTCAGAACACTGAATTGCCAAAATAAAAATGTAAAGTGTTTTGTGGTTAGCGATTCAGCAGTTGGACCCAGGCAACAAGAGGACTGTCTCAGATACGTCTCAATTGTAATCAATTATTTTTTAAATTTGATTACTGCCAAATATTCTACATAATAATAAAATTTACTCCATAATAAGAACATGACAATTCTAGCAAACACTGGTTTAAACCACAATTCCCACATGACAAATGTTAACACTACACTTCTAGTACTGTCAATTTAAAATCCTGATCATTTAAGTAGAATTTATAGCTATTTAAAACAGTTTCACGTGAAACATTGAAAATTCAAATTTGATTGAAATTGAGGGAATCATTATGATCTTATGTAATTTTATTTAACTAGGTGGGCATGTTGAACGGTTTCTCGTGTAAAACGGTGACCTAGCCAAGATAAAGCGGTACGGTGCAAGATGAGGCATAGTTACATTAATTACACAGTGAATAAAAAACAAGTTAAAATAAGTTGGATATTTTGGCAATCACTTTATTGGTAACCATGTCAAACAAAACACAAATATAGATGATTTTGCAACTCAAGTTACATTTACCCCAAATCTATTGCTGTTCCCTTAATTTACTAAGTGAAAACTTTAAATTTATGGTAAGACAATAATATTATATACTGGTAGTATAATACAGTTTGTAGGAAGTTAGTACCTGGAATGGTTGTATAAGGTTTACAGAAGGCTTATCTGGTGATTCCTGGATAAACACCTAGTTTAATTTAGGCCTATCAGTTCATTTGAACATGATTATAAACAATGGCATGTACAAATATGGAATATTACAGTGATGAACATTAAGTCCGTAAGGCATATTTATTTGCTTAATATTAAAATGTTTTTAGGGACATGATTGCATATCACAACCTACAAACAGCAAATTGTTGCTTTTCCACAGAGGCAGATGTTCTTTTGAAATTAGCTTTAGCTCAGGTCAAGGTTGGTCCCAGACATCTATATCTGCATTGTGATGCCACTGAATGCAAAGTTCCAAGTACATGGGCACAGTGGAGTTTGGCTAGGATTTTTATAGGCCTTTTTTTAACAGTGCCCGAGACTTGTCTTGAGTTACTTAGTTAACAGATGTTCATAATTGTCTACCTATTCTTTTCCATATATCCTGTATCACTTATCTGGCATTGGAAACATCCTCCTCACTCAAACAGCAGGTAAAAAAACAACCAGATAACTGATGCATTCCTTCGATAATCTAAGACATTACAATAAATAAAGTAAATGTAATCAGGATGAAATGTTTGTGTAAAATCAAATACAGAATACTAAAGTATCCTGAATTATAGTGGGACTGGTGCACAAGTCAATGTGGTAATATGTTTCCTCAATTGCAGCCATCTCTTATCCTGGCTACTGTGAGTCAGGCATCAGCCAGACTAGAGGTCCTTATTTATGGTACACAGTATGACATGGTCAAAGAATTACACCTCGATCAGAAATTGCTACATGAATAATCCTCTCTGGGATTGGTCCTACAGTGTTAGTTTCCAACCAAAACTAATAAAGTGGAATAGGCAATAAAGGCAAATTACCCTGATCCGTTCTCGTAGACATTAGGTTTGGGATCAATCCCATATACACACTTTCCTGTCAATTCCAAAGTGTAACCAAGCTCCAAAGGAATTTGGTTACTAAACAGAATTTATTCAACCCTGAAAGTTATTGCAGCTCAATTGAGCTGACTAGCATTTTACCATTAGTAAAATATTACCATTAACTACATAGTCGGGGATGTTGGAAACTACATCCTTTAACTCTATTTCTAGTCAGATTATCTTTTGGATAAAATCTGAATGTCTCTGTATTCATCGAAGTTGCTGTGTTGCTATTGTAAGCAAAATGACTGTCTATGGGAACATCTAGCTGGTCTTATGAAAATGAGGTGACTGGAAATTCACAAGTAAGCACTGGGCAAATTGCTAAGCTAGTTTGAACCTTATAACAAAAAAGATCATCAATGGCACAGATATTTTACAAGGCACTCTTAATTGCTCTTGTAAACTTCTCTTTTATACTAACACAGGCACAAAAGTACTATCCACAACTTATTGTGATGGGGGAAGGGGATAAAATGCTTGCTGCCTAAAACCCCAACTTTATTTTTAAAAGCGGTCATGAGGACTGGTACTGAGGCAAAAAGTCCCTCTTGTGTCTCTTTTATTAGCTGAGGGTCTTGCAGATGAAAGTCAGGTGCTGGTACGTGTTCTCCCCCAGCGTAAAAAGGACAGAGGTGCACCTTCCCAACACTTCCCCTGCCTGTGAGTACAGGAAGCCTGCAGTCTCTGTTATGGAGGTGGTCAATTCACTGCTGAAGCTGTACACCGCCTGGCTAAGCTGGGACAGCGGGGGGAATTCCAGAGACGTCAAAGCAGGATTCAGCCACAAGGCCACCAGGAGAAGCAGCAAGCCCACTAGCACCACAGGGGTGATGGACTGGAGCTGCTGCCACAGATACTGGACCCAGCCTCCAGACTGCATCCCTGCCTCTGTCCCATAAACCGTTGCCAAAACGTCTGGCCTGGCACAGCAGGAGACACGAGGCACAAGCCCTTCCTCCAACTTTCCGATAGCCACCCTCGCCCAGCGTTGCTCCAGATAGTCGGCGGCTCTGGGCGTAATGGACAAGGATGGAACATTAGGCAGAGGGACATTTACCAGTGCCTCCACCCTCTCCCGGAATAGGTGCACCTTATCCAGGAAGACCAAGGGTGAGTCCTCATCCTCTACAGCTGAGCCCAGTGACAGCAGGTCCAGCTGCTCCTCCTGTGGTGAGGGAGGCAGGCACCAGTATCAATACACAATCACAGTCCAGGATGTAATAACAGGACCAGCCAGGCTACCATTACCTGCAGCTGCTTCAGTCTGTGGATGAGCGGGTCATAGGCCAGAGACACTTCTACGCCTACACTGTCCAGGGCATCCATGAAAGCTACTTTCTTCCTGGCAAGAATCATCTCCAGCTGGTGAAAGTAGTCCTCAACAGCCTGGCGGTCCTGTCTCACCAGACCCTCACAGCTGGCCTTCTCCTGTTCCAGTTGTTGCCCCACCTCGCACAACTTCAGCAAATAACCGCTCAGGTAAACCGTCCAGAAGAATAGCAAATATGCAAAGTGTACATCTTAACTCTCGTATGACTAGTGCATAAAGTGATGAATTACCTCTGCCCAGCGGTGGTCTGAGAGCTTCCCCATGAGGCCAGCAGGTGCCTGCCTCTCTCGGATGAACGCTGCCTGCAGGTCATCTATGGGGTGGCCCTGGTGCTGGCCCACAGTCAGACAGAAGCCGCAGATGAGCTGGCGATCCTGGACACAGTAGACATTGAGGGGCTGTCTGTGGTGCTCTGGGCAGGAGGGAGGCTGTGGCTGGCTGTCCTTCTGGAACTGATGGGGACAAAATAAATAAATCATATACACTTTTATTATATTGTTCCTTATAATAATAATAATATAGCCTCACAAGGCCACCTGAAACACTTGCATCAAAATGCTACATGGATATCAGTCTGGCAGTATTGAACAGGCTTACAACTGGACCCAGGTTGCTTACAATTGGACCCAGGTTGTCTTCTCATTGTATCAGTTGTTCTGAAGAGGTTGGTCTTTACATTGCTGTACATTTGTGCACTACAAGAGGACATCACACATGACGTTACAAAAGTTTAAAATTAAGCGTGCCAGCGTAAATGTCAGAAATGTGCACAGTAAACTTAAATCAATTTTGTGGCATCACTTTTGTTGAGTTTGCTACAGGGATGCTACTAAGTTTGAGTGAATTACATTGGAATTACAGTACAGACTGCCCATTTTTCATGAACATTGGAAAACAAATTGCATCAGTGTGCACGAGGCAGCGCAAAATTGGCATAGCGCTGCCCGGGATTTGGGTTATATTAATCAGATTATCCTGCCACGTCGCTCTCCAGCAACTCCTTGTGTCCAGATCAAGCGCCTGTAAATTAAATCGCAGACGTAAAGTGGGTGAACGTAATCATCCTGTGCATGATCTGACTAAAGGCTTCAGTGTTGATTGACCAGTGCGAAATGAATCGGGCAACATGTGGTTGGATTAACCATGTGCGCACCCCTCATCATCCCACAGATCTGTTCAAGGTGTTGCAGAGCTGCTGAAAAATCAGGATTGCTGAAGAAATTGGGAAGGAAAATAGGGGAAAATGAAATAAAATTTCATCAATGTAAGAAATGGTTAATTAGTTACATAATTTGCATACTATTTTCAAAAGTTTCTAACAATTATCTGGATATACATTAAAGTAAAATAAAGCAATCCATGTGGAAAACAATACTATTTCATAAAAGCCATTATAACAAAACAAACATAAAAAACAGAATTTTGTTTTCAGTTTCAGGGTTCTCATAAATACACATTCCATATAGGTCAGGCTCTAGTTGTGGGTCAGGCTCTAGTTGTGGGTCAGGCTCTAGTTGTGGGTCAGGCTCTAGTTGTGGGTCAGGCTCTAGTTGTGGGTCAGGCTCTAGTTGTGGGTCAGGCTCTAGTTGTGGGTCAGGCTCTAGTTGTAGGTATATCCAATCTGATTCAAATTAACTTTGCTAATAACCCCTTGCCCCAAACCCTGTGATTCCAGACTTCCAGGGTGATATCCACGCAGCTTTTGAAATGTAAGCTTGTGATTTCAGGCAACCGTGTTAATAATAATATTAATATGCTTCATGTGGCAATGGTCAAATAAAAACGAGAAGCACTCAATTAAACTATGACCTTCTCGATGATAGCGCGGAGGGAGACATTGATGGGCAGCGCTTCAACACCCATTGGTGGGAGCTCCACCACACTGCGGCAGTTGGGGCACTTGAGTGGGAGTCGCATTGGACGCCATATGGTGTAGACAGCAGAGACTTGGAGAACGTTTTCCAGGCAGGATTTACAGAAGGTGTGGGAGCAGGGCAGGACTCGGGGATCAGTGAAAAGTGAATAGCACACAGAACATGTCAGGTCCTCCTCTAGGTTTTCCATGCTGAGTGCTGGTGTGGAAGGACAGGACAGTTCAACTGTGTACCTGTCTCAATGCTGTCCTTGTCATTGAATGCTTCATT
The DNA here is from genome assembly GCA_016801145.1 of Umbra pygmaea. Lineage (NCBI taxonomy): Eukaryota > Metazoa > Chordata > Actinopteri > Esociformes > Umbridae > Umbra > Umbra pygmaea. Next base: position 5,271 of record JACXGM010000955.1, on the reverse strand, counting down.
TAGCCTGTAAGTGAAAAGACATCACCTAAGAGTTTGTTCCATTATCCTGACAAGACACCAAACCTAACAAAGAAACATCTTTGGAACCTCTGAGTACGCTAATAAACAATCTAACTTTAAAAGATAATATGTTTTGGGTCATTATAATGTAGCAGCATGACAATCTGCAACATGTAGATACAACACCTCCAATCAGAGGACTTCTGACTCCAATTAGCTTCTGGAGAAGTCATTACCTAGGGGTTCACATATTTATTCCACCCTGTAATGTGAATGTTTAAATTATGTATTCAATGTAGACAAGAAAATAAAAATGTGTGTTATTAGTTTAAGCTGTCTATTTTTTAAGGTCAGATTAAATGTTTTGACCAAATAATGCAGAAGTCCAGGTAAGTCCAAAGGGTTAGTTTAGTTGTTCTTGCCACTTTATAGTTCTGTGGCCTAAAAGCATATGAATGTGGACTGCGTCCAAGCCACCGCTTACAAATTAGACAGCAGCAAATAACTTCACACCAATCGACTTTCACCTCACTGCTAGAAGCTATTTCAGTCTACTTTCTCGCTCTAACCCAAGTACAGGTTTGATCAATTATCAACACTTGCATAATTGTCCAGCAACATACATAACACATGACAAATAAATATAGTTGGCAGAGATTAACTATAATGAGACCAATGTGAGATTTGTTTCAAGACAATTCTTCATTCAAATGGGGATATAATATGGTTGGTGTAACAGTGTTACATAATACCTAAAAGTGTTTTTCCTCTCCATTATTAGTAGGATTAACTGAAACAGGTTGCCCAACAGACATCCCATCTACCAAGACAACTCAACTTTAGACCGACAGTCCAATACTATCTTTTTTACTCATTGATTAAAAAAAAGAGCTTACATGAAATGATCAGACGTGATTAAAAGACAATTTATCTTGGGGAAATATCTGAATTAGGCAGTTTTTGTGAAGATAATCCTAATTGTATTACATTAATGTGGGGGATTGCAAGAGCAGACTCGTTTTGGTGGCAGATTTGCATAAATAACTGTTGACAGAGTTGTTGTTTGTCTTCCGGTTCGATAACTGCAGGTATGCTCGTGAACGCCTGCCAAGTTACGTTAATTAATGTGCCCAAATTTCCAGCAACACCTGCGTGATTATAATAATAATAATAATTTTATTATTATTATAATTATTATTGATGATAAGGAGATGATGTTAGTGAACGTCATTTGTCCAGTTTTTTCAAAACCTGGGTATGACATACATCACCGTAGAACGAACAATCGGAATAGAGAGTTGATGCAACCTACATATGTGCAATAATATTAACATGGTAACCTATAAGTAGCCTATGTATGGTAGCCTATTCTTTAATGACTTCGTTTGCACACTTAAATTCAAAATGTATCAAACTAAAGAAATGTTATAAATCGAACAAGCTGTCTCGGTACGCTTTTGAAAGAAGAAAACAACCGTTGTTCAACAGCTGTAAGGCTCCATTTGAACGCTTTTTTACTAACTGTTTACCATCAAGGTTAGAGTATGAGTCTATAGCCTAGTTGTTGATATTGTATTGTTGTTTTCTAACACTCACCAATGACCCAGACTTTGTTATTCCGTTCCAAGACCCGCTTTCTTAACTGTCGGTCGGTCTCAGTGACAGTGGTCGGTCTGTGTGAGATGTGGTCATTCGTGTGAGATGCGCATGCGAATAACAACAGCCTTTAGTCCAATCATGTGCCTCTAGAAATTTAAATAAAATACACTGTTACAAACATTTCGCCAAGTTCACAGATGTTTTTAGCAATTACAAACCTGAAATGTCTGTCCTGGCTGTAAATGAAGTTGCACATTGTCGGAGAACTGTCAATCGCAGGTCCATATTGAGAAGACCTCTGCTGATGTTTTTCAATAGCTAATGAAGTAGATCCATTGACAGTATATAAAATGGACGAAGCGAATCCATATATTTAGACGGAGACCAAGTAAAGTCAATTAGAACCATAGACCTGGACGTAACATGTGTGACGTCACCCATTGTTTTCTGAAGCTCTGGCTCAATCCCAATATGCATACTACATACTACATACTAAAAGTACGTACTATGCAGGTGGTGGTAAAGTACGTACTATTAAGTATATAAGCGAGTATGCTAGCATGGGGACATACAAACGCGTCATAACGTTGCATCTAAAATTAGACCACTTCCACAAGCGACGAAGCCCGCGAAGTTTGAACATTAAACATTTGGCGTAACCTGTTCGCATTTAATTTAAAATGTATTTAATATTGGTACAATAACAAAAAACTCATGTAATGACACGTTTTTTATTACCTAATTTTTGGATACTAACATTTAAACGCAGCCAAAGAAGGACCAGCTTCGGGAAACCCCTCCTATTCTGTGTTGCAAAGGATATCAGGCCAAAAAGCATGCAGGGTTGCTTACTTCGAAAATCCCCCAGAAATAGTAGACCATCCGGGGACTACTGACATACTATATTTGCATACTATGGTTTGGGACATACTAATCATAGTCTGGCATACTATTTAGTATGCATACTATGCGTATTGAGACGCAGCCTCTGATTTGACCAAGGGGTAGGCTTGGACCCGGAAGTTGAAGCAGCCCTCGGTGGATTCTAATGCTACCTGGCTATCACCTCATGTTAGCATTCCATAGACTCCCATTCATTTTAGGATCACTTTGACTGCAAAAAAAATTACATCTAAAGCATTTAAAGACTATTTGTCCATAGTTTATTTCTAAAGAAACAGGAATCTCCGGCTCTGATTAACCCACAGAGATGAGCCACCACTCACTATTTGCATCTAATTCTCCTCTTGCCAACAGTACCAAGCTTTAGTTGCTAGCTTGTACGGTTCATGTTAACGCGATAATTGCGTTTGACGCTCTAGAGCGTCAATAGACTAAGGAGAGTCCATAGAGTCCATGAAAAGCATCGGAAAAATATTTTTTGTTTTGCAACGCTTTGATGGATTGGAAATACTTCCTACTCATGTTCTTAGTCTCTGCAAGAAGCAAGATTCGGAATCATTCAGATTTCTCTTGACACGGCTACGAGAAAAATTACAACTTTCAGAGACGTTACTCATGTCACATCTACGTCATCACGCTCAGCTTGAGGCTGTGCAGTACGTTTGGCTACCACTGAAAAAGTGCTTCTAATTGACTTCACTTGCTCTCCATAGGAATGAATGCAGTCTGTTTGTCCATTCATTTATACTGTCAAAGGGTCAAATCAGGCTCTGAAGCTGGGATCACACCAAATACTGCAAAAAAAATCACTGTACGGCACCATAACGCAAACACACCTGTGTTTATAATGAAAATTATAATGGACAATAAATAAATAAGGTAATTATTACAAAGGTGAATAAATAAAGAAGCTAATTAAAAGTAGGGCTGGGAGGTATACCGGAAAAAACTATATACCGGTCTTCATGTATGAAGCGGTATGCTATATTCGTTACCGGTATTTTTTTCATATGTCATTCCACCAGCTGCATCAACTGAGAATAATCTTATTTTGGAATAAACCGCGCCCCTAAAAACCTTATGCCCAGTGCGTGAAGCACACAAACACACGTGAGAAACAAACACCTGGAAGTTAGATGAACCGTGAAAAAAAACAATGGAGGCTGCATGTAGAATTATCCGCGCAGCAGCAAGCGAAAAAATGTGTTGTTAAAAAGGGTGCAACGTCTATAGTGTGTGGACATGGTTTGGTTTAAGACCCCGTTTACATTAACACGCTTATTTAGAAAAACTAAGATATTTCCCTTTGTTTGTGCCCTTCGTTTACACGCAAACAGAGAATTCGCCGTTAAACGATTCTTTCTAAAAACTCCGGCAAAAAGTGGAGATTTTGGAAAACTCTGTTTGCATGTAAGCTGAGGAAAACAGTGGTTTAAGCAGCCGATGTCACAGTATGCGCCAGAACATCCACTGCGCCAAAAGTGCGACCTATGTTTACATTTTAATTTGGCTATTTTTGGGAATCTGATTGGCTAACGTGGGTTTCAGCCTTTCGTTACACTGCCACCTACACTGTTTGCATGCTCTTGACGGCATATACACGCTTGGTTCTATTAGCGCCTGCACTAAGCCACTCAACCAATGTTATTACAAGGGAAAAAACCTTATGGGGGTTGTTTGGCTCGAGTTCAAGGGCTATTTTTCCGTGCCCAGAACCTGTGAAACCAATTTGATTGTCTGTTCTATACCAGTAGTTAATCTAGCTAAATGACAATGGGACTTTTTTGTAATTCATAAACCTAAGCAAGTACTGTGGTGGTGCCATAACATGCCACGGTTCAGTACTAAAGCCATAGACAGTGGATAGACTTGTTTTTTTTGCGGTTGCAAAGTTATTTATTAGTATTTCTGCATTTAATAAAGATTTAAACAATAGCACTACTTTTATTTACTCAGTCTTGTTTATTGGTGTTCCAACAAAAATCCTAATGAATGAACAGATTAATTTCTTTCAACCCTTTACTTAAAAAATTTAATACCTTTAAATACCGTGATACCGTCAAACATTTGAAAAATATCGGGGTATTAAATTTAAGCCATACCTCCCAGCTCTAATTAAAAGGGATATATACATTAATGTCTCATTGTATAATTTAATTACTGCCTACATTTATTTATTTATTGTATTTTTGTGCATTTAATCGTATGCTTATTTGTTTTTTGGGCATTTATTTATTTATATTTTTATTTCTTATTTTGGCAGACTTGGTCCTCCATAGCTTTGCAGTGCTTCATGAATTACTTAAAGGGATACTTCACCCTACAGCTATCTGAAGGTGCTAGTAGCTTCCCCCAGACATTTGTAGAACAGTGAGATATGTTTCACCCATGCCTGGCTAGTGTAAGAGCAAGATTTGAAATTTCGCGGGGTATTTTCACACGCTGACGTCACCGTGTGAGTCCAATGGACTTTGGAGATAGGAAAAAATGAATGTAGGCATGTATTCTGTTGCGAAAATAAGCATCCCTGTTATACTGATCTGGCTTTCAAACCTACTCCTTAAAGCCTTGGTTGTCCTTGATTTTTTAAGGTATAGCTTGTCTTTCTGTGACATTTCGATCAGCCGTTTTAATGCTAAACAGACGAGGTGGTATGATTTTTTCAGTATGTATAGAACTACAATGCTGGCTTCCTTATTCCAAGCCCCGCCCACCCGGCACTCTGGATTCTGTGAAACAGTTCGTAATTAAAGTCGCTGGTAACACAAT
>JACXGM010000954.1:21378-61057 GCA_016801145.1 Umbra pygmaea | reverse complement strand
CTCCATCATTAGTGTAGCGCAGTAGAAAGGTGACAGGGGCCCCTCCATCATTAGTGTAGTGCAGTAGAAAGGTGACAGGGGCCCCTACATCATTAGTGTAGTGTAGTAGAAAGGTGACAGGGGCCCCTCAATCATTAGTGTAGCGCAGTAGAAAGGTGACAGGGGCCCCTCCATCATTAGTGTAGTGCAGTAGAAAGGTGACAGGGGCCCCTCCATCATTAGTGCAGTGCAGTAGAAAGGTGACAGGGGCCCCTCCATCATTAGTGTAGTGCAGTAGAAAGATAATGGGAGTGGTTGGGGAAGCAAATGGTGTTTATTTTGAGGCCAGAGCAAAAGGGTGGGTCGGCCACACTCCTAAACATTTTAAACCTGCGCTATGTAACTTTTCTGAAAACAACAAATACTTTTAAACCACCCCTCCTTGCTTCAAGATAATATCCTACTCGCAGACAACTGTGCATCAAGACAACAGTGCATATGGAAAGTCATTCAATAATCTTTTTTCAAAAATAATTACAACTGGGATTTTTTTAAGGAAATTTTTAAAAATAAGAGAACTTTCAATCATAGCTGAGAAATAAATTTGATGCATTGCAAAATGAGACTTTAAAATGTTTAGATATTTGTTTGAAATAAGTTAAATAAATCTAATGGAACTAGACAAATTACATAGATAGTGTTACACTTTAGAAAATACAATTGTTATCACGTATATTCTTTAAAATAAGTGTCATTTGTCTTACTAAAACAATACTCATTTTTGTTCGTTGTTTATGTCTGATGTGGATCATAGGGGACACTGAAAAAGTAACGTCCCTGAAATGGAGGTGAGAAAACCATAGTGGTTCACTTCAAGAGAACTGTGGCTGCTTGTGATGTTTGATCTACAGTCATCGATCATTCAAACACTGCCCAGAGTTTGTGTGTGTTTCTAGCCTAAACACAATTAAAGATAGCTAAGTGTGTGTGTGTATGTGTACTCACTCTGAGGCAATTGCTACAGGGACAGGTTCCTCCAGCAGCTCCAGGCTGTGTAATATCCAATAGCAGAGCCAGGGCCGGCTGGCGTCCAGACACTGAGCACGGCACACACACATTATTACTGCAGGCTAAATGACACTCCAATACACCAGCAACTTTCAAGAACTGGGACCCAGACAAATGTTAGCTGCACAAGCCTGTGAAATGTTTCTTGTGGAAAATTGATGCGAGTCGCGGTAATTGATGCGAGTCATTGTTAAGTGTTTGTGAGGAAGAGGCCTGGTTTTGACCTGGGTAATAAGGAATATCTGTGGTCAGCATACCTCGTATGCATCAGACAGATGACGTAGACCCTTCTTCAGATACTGGTAGTGTTGATCCCGCAAAAGAGTTGGTCTGAAGAGAAATTCACACAATCAGCAAACATTTAGATATACAGGAAACCAGTACAGGGAACAAATGCACACAATGTCCAATTAGCCTTAGTACAAGACCTAGAGTTACAAAAATTATACATGTAAAATTCATAACACTATCCCTGCCAGGCCTAAAAGCAGTCAGGAAAAGATTCATTTTCCTGGGCATGGAATGTATGGCTGACAAGACTCCATATCCAGCTTTAAGTGTCTGGAAAGGGTGTTTAGATGTGGCAGGAATCCTAAAGAAGGGGTCCCCTCGTAGCATGCCGCTGGTTTGCTACCTCCATTTTGAATTTTAAAAATCATGGTGTATTTGAACAGCTTTACTATATAATTTGTCTTTTGTAAGGAAGTTTGGACAGTTGTATGTGTATAAGCTTATAAATAAGACGCATCGAAATACAGGCACGTTTTCTGAGGGAAAACTAATTACAACAGGCTCCCTTCCAAGTGGCTTGAGCCTTGTTAATACGATACCAAAGAAGCTCCAAAAGGTGATGTAAGGAACCAATAAAACAGATTCCTAAATGAATCTCTTAGTTTAGGTACACCTAAAAAAGAAGACTAATTTAGAGTATACTAAACACAGAAGAAGCTTAACCTTAGGAGGTACCTAAAACAAAAGAAAGTTTTCCTTGAAAAATATTATTCATAGTGATCCAACATACAATAAACTGCTTCAAAGACTGTTCATGTAACAATCAAGGGGGGAAGCAAGCTCTAATAAAGACAAAGGAGATTAGACAAGGCAGCTGTGTAGACGGGGCTGATTGATGTATTTATTATGTTGTCAGGTTTTTTCAGTAACATTAGTCAATGACCAGCTGGCATATTATTATATTACCTGAAGGCAACCTGTACAATATTAAAAAGGTGCTATTTGTAGAATTTCAACCGTAACAGAACTACCTTATTTTTCAAGTAACCATCTAAAAATAGATGGAAATCACTATTTTCATATAAAAATATAATTTTAAAAAAATGTACTTTATTTTTACTTTGCAGATTTACATGGAATGTCAAAGTGAATAAATCTGTGTGACTGCTAGTAAGGAACCAAGTGCCACATCATTTGTGCAATGCATTTACTCCTATATTTGTCATGTGATCTTCTAATTATCTGCCAATTGGAAAATAAGGGATTAAGGGGAAAACAAACCTGGTTCACGTAGGCAAATATAACTTTGTGTCCCAGTCACACTAGTTGGCTTTCATACTTCTAATCTTTCAACAGAAGAAAAAAAGACACAGGTGGCAGGGGGTGTTTACCAAAACAATAGGCGCTATCACTTTTGGAAAAAGCCTTCACAAACCTTATAAAAGTCAAAGTGCAAAGCGGCTTTCTGAGCAATCTTTCTGAACAATTTTTCTGACGAATCTCTGCACAGTTTCTTAGCCACAGCTAAGGCAGATGGAAAAAAATCTTCCCAAAGCTGTAGAAGATTTATTTAATTATATTTTACAAATGAAAGACGGTTTAGATGGGACAATTATTTTCCATTTCTGACCCACCGCCAAAACAGTAGATATCCCTACTAGGTTTTAGAACTCAGAATCACCTGCATCACCAGCGAGTGGCTTACCCATTAAGCCATGCTTTCTGTGTCAAGGTCAGTGAAAAACAGAACTTCTGAACTTCTATTTCAGGGAGCAGCAATCAGCCGCATTTGTTTATTGAATTAAAATCCAGGTATGATCTTTAAAACAAATTTTTGGTGAGCTTCTCTTAAAATCGTGATATCTGTTTGAATACAATAATATTTAAATGTTGCAATAAGATAAATTATTGTACAGTAGAAACTGACAGAATTTTCAGATTATAGCATTTTAAATGGTCTAGCGCCCCTATGCATCTATAATAGTCCATTACATGTTAACTTAATGTACCATTCATGTACGTGGTATGAGTGCCTCCAAATCAGAAGACAGACATCTGTATAATTGGATAACGATTATGACTATGCTCACCAACTATACCACCGCGTTTGGATTCATAGGTGCCTGGTCTGTACACAGGGGGTTACTAGAAAGCAACGTGGCAAGGAAGATAATCAGTTGTGTCGATCCCAAATACGGGGCAGCGCAATGCCAAATATGTATTAATTAATTACATGACATAAGAATTGTAACAGTTCAACCTAATTTAAATCTATGCTTTCTTTTACAGCATCAGGGTAAATGCAGGAATCCTAAAGTAAAATTCAATAACTTTTAAGACCTTTTAGACCTATTCAGTACATTTGAGGATATCAAAGGCACTCAGAGTTGTAACCTTTATAGCAGTGGCACAGCTTTAACTTACAGTTAATATACTATACATCGATTCTAAGATTGCAAAATGTAAGTCTTGGTTTGCTTTTATAGACCAATGTCACAATACAACAGAATAGGCCGAGGGGGAACAAAACAAAGAGAATACATTAAACATTGCCTTAATTTTGTCAAATTTAGCAGTATTCTAACCTACTAGGACAGATGAATCCCAGAAATACTACACAGCCAAGGGTTGACATTAACTTTATGGGCCACTTGTCCTTTGGACAAGTTATTCTTTTTTTACTTGTCCGATAGCAAAAACTACTTGTCTGAAACTTTCAATTATTGTGATTAACATTCATGCATGTCATTCCGGGAAACAAGCAACAAATATCTCCCGTGTCACATTTGGTCACACTGGCAGGTAGACAAAAAAACAATCTATCAGTCACTCAGATTTTTCAATACTTTTTAAGGGTCTTAAATTTCATTAAAACTTCATTTTAAGATTTTAGGACCCTGTGGACACCCTGAGCATTAGAAGTCCTCATTTTTATTCAGGTGTGCTTCTTTTCCTTGAAGGACACTGACTAAAAAAAATCTACTAACAGTTCATCTTTACATGTTACGGTCTCAAAAGAATATCTATAATATTTTAGGCAACTAAACATAAAAACGATGCAACATATGTATAGATGTTTACTAGTCACTGATATTTGGAATAGATTGGTAAATATAAAAAATATATATTACTTAAACTGACTATCCCAGCAACCATACAATTTGAATATTGCAGACTAGAGTATTAGGAAGGCCTATATTTTGATAAGGTACACCAAGTCATCCTTTATTAGCACTGACATCATGTTGAACAAACCAACAGCCTTCTATTCCACACTAATGTGATATGGACTGTCAGGAGCTGGTTGGATACTACCTTCAGCAGCATTATAGCAGTTGTCGTGGAAACAGCTGAGTGAGGCAACCTGTTATTGGTTGTCTGATAACTGAGTGTGCTCTGGTCAGGTGGCTCCGGGAAAACAACAGTGTGTTAGAGATCAAGAAAAACATCATAGGGATTGGCTGAACTGAAGGCCATTGCAATCACACACACCACACACCACACACAAACACACATTGAATAATTGGATCAACAATAATTACAACGTAATACTTAGAAACAAATCCGCTACTTCACCAGAACTGTATTCAATAATGCACCAGAGAAAAACATTATTCTTTATTGAACAAATTAGGTTAGTCCCTCTATTTCAGACTGTTTCCTGGCATTTATGTCCTAGTGGACCATTACATGAAGGCAAATTGCACATGGTTGGAGCATATTGCTCACTCAATCACAGCTTTAAAAACAATGCTGGTGCTTTAAATGGAGAGATATAGAATGAACACATGGCTTTGACGGCCCTACTAGTACTATAGCCTGCTTACCTCCCATCTATGCATACATAAGAAACTAGTGTTAGCGTATAGCTGATCTTTGAAGATGTGCTCTCACTCAGCTACAAAGATCAAGTTACTCCTTCAGTAGAGACAAACCAGTCCAGGCTCCACTTCAAAAGGTTATTATGCTAATGATTCTGTAGAAAACTTGGACTTGTCTAATGTCATCACAGTACTTATTTGAGCAAAATACATTTTTATTAAATTAAAGAAACAGTCCAGACCCCAAAACACCTCAAATAATTGTTGTGCCGATCCTTTTTCCAACACGACAGTCACTAAACACACCTCTCAGTGCGTTTGGGTAATTCCCAACTCAGCGACTACATTTTCCCCAAAAACTTTAATATGTGGAGTCTGCAGACCTGGAGCCGGTAGATATACGACCCAGGCAGTTTTACGACCCAGGCAGTTTTACGCCCCTGTTATTCCTGATGCATCCAGTGGGGGGAGAAGGATATATGGAAAATAACAATTACATTGATGCTTGAAACATACACTTTAATAACCATCCGATCTATAGACTTACTAATTTAGACATTTTTGTTCATTTAAAAAACGTTATAGACAATGGAACGTTAGACAGTAAAATTATGTGCACTACAGATTAAAATATCCAGATATTCAGTTGGGCTTCACTCTTCACTCAGTATCATGTAAGTAAATACTGAAGGTATTTTTAAAATATTTTATATGGGCTTAACAGCAAGGTTTCAGAGTGGTTATGGTAAGGGTTTGTGTAAAGCTTATCGTTAATGTAATGATAGAAAGTAAAAACTACCTGTCTGTATCACACTGCAATCTAGACTTGGTCAGCTGCAATCAGGTCTGTTCTGATATACTAGGCTCATATTACAGACTCCCCCTACTGGAAGCATCAGGAACAACAGGGGCTTTAAACTGGGCTGTAAAACTGCCTGGGTCGTATATCTACCGGCTCCAGGTCTGCAGCCTCCCCCTTCTCAAAAACTTAGGTTACATCTGTGCAACTTTTTTTAAATACATCTAGATGTGTTCATTTGACTTCCTGATATTTGTCCAGTTTTATTCTCCTATAGACTTCAGTCAAAGATCAATTTGGTTCAAAACTAACATTTTGTATTTTCAAAATGTTGCAGTTAGGTAACTGAAGGTATTTGCTAAACTTACGGTGGCCGAGGTTGGGAATTACCGAACAAGATGTATTCAGTGACTGTGGTGTCGGAAACATAACCGGCACAACGATTTTAAGGTGTTTAGGCGTCTAGAGCGTTCCTTTAAATAAAAATGGCAGATCACTTTAATTTATTGTGGTACAGCATGGTAAGTAAAATGACAGATCATGTTGAGAATAAGAAAAAGATGCCAAAGACATACTTACTGTGGCAAGCTTTGTATCTGCTTGTAAACACTGATAACTTCTCGAATACTGCGTTCAACCTTTTTCTGGATAACATAAAATAGGTTTGAGTGAGGCACACAGAGCAAAATGGAAAAGGTGTCCTTCAACAGCCGCATTTGTATGGACAGCTTCTGATATACGGTGGTGCTTCAAGGTAAACCCTTTAGAATTTTCTATATTTCTGCATGAATTATCAGAGTATCACATAAGTCCTACAAGTAGATAGAGAACCCAATTAAGATTATACTTGGTCATTTATTTATTGAAGACAATGATCCATTACAGTATGTGAATCTAAGCAGTGAAGGTGAAATTAGATTCAGGTGTTCTCAATCAATCGGATGACAATCAGGTGTGAGTAGGCACCCTGTGTTATTTAAGGAACAGGGATCTATCAAAGTCTGATCTTCACAACATGTTTGTGGAAGTGTACCAATGTACCAACAAAGGAGATTTGAGGATCTCCGAAAAATATTTGATGCTCATCAGGTCGGAAAAGGTTACAAAACCATCTCTAAAGCATATGGACTCCACCAATCCACAGTCAGACAGATTGTGTACAAATAGAAGACATTGAAATCCATTGTTACCCTCCCCAGGAGGGTATTTCAGAAAGCTGATTTTTTTTAGTTCACTCAGAGTTGATAGAAACTCTGGGTTTATGGTTTAAAACATCCAGTTCAGAGTGTCCAGGTGTGATTGGCTGAATAGATGGCACTCATATTCCTGTAGGTTCCAAGAAGTCAATGATCTAGAGAACGATCTGGACCACCCCCGATGCATGAGATGGGCAACATATACAATATGCTACAATCATGTCTATGACCCCTTCACGTCCCCAGTGTCATACAAAGACGATCTTTTGCTGCTGCTTTAGTATTGCTTTTCTTCTGAATGTCTGGTCATATTTGGCACAAGCAGTCAACATAATTTCAAATTCCACTGGGGAGAATCAGGCGGTTGGTGTAATTTCTTTTCTACTGTTGTCATGAACAGTGATATCTGTGCTCCATGAGGGCTTCTCATAATCCTTGTGATTGCGCTTTACTCAAGGTGGCTTCGACTCAGAGTTGACTGAACTAATTGTTACCAGCTGTTCTGAAACCGTCAACTGTAATTCTGACAGCTCAGAGTCAGTCAACCCAGAGTTGTGGTTTCAACTCAGAGTTTGTTTACCCTGTTATCTGAAATACCCCCCAGGAGTGTTCGACCAACAACTATCACTACAAGAGTAAGGGATTGAATAGTCCGCAAGGTAACAAAGGATCCCAGGATAAATTCTAAGCAACTAAAGGCCTCTCCCACATTGGCAATTTTTAATGCTTATGAGTCCACCATCAGGAGAAAACTGAACAACAATGGTGTGCATGGCAGGGTTGATCTAATCTAATCTAAATGCTGTGCAAGGACCTGAAGCCAGCGGTTCATGTGAGGAAACCCACCAACATCCCAGAGTTAAAGCTGTCCTGTATGGAGGAACGGGATAAAAATTTCTCAAGCAGATGTGCAGGACTTATCAACATTTACTGGAAGCATTTAGTTGAAGTCATTGTTGCACAAGGCAGTCAAACCAGATACTGAAAGCAAAGGTTCACATACTTTTGCCACTTACAGATATGTAATAATGGATCATTTTCCTCAATGAATAAACAAGTATAATATTGGACTCATTTGTCTCATTGTGTTTTCTTTATCTACATTTAGGCCTTCTTTTAAGGAATGCAACAATCTGCACATAGAAAATAGCAACAATGGCTAAAACATCTTTAGCATACAGAGCCTTATAATGACTATCCAGAAGGGAAAACTGACCACTTTCTCATCCTTAATTCCTGGGGGCCACTAGAGTACTCGTTTTAACAACAAAAAACTCATTTAATACAGTAAGGCTAATGTAAATGCAGAATCAGGTAGCTGAGTAGCTAGCTGAAGTTGCATCAAATCAGAATATATTTACCAAAGTGTGACAAAATACACCGTAGAGGTGTAAAAGCACGTCTTAAACCAATTGCTTATAATTAGGCAAGTACATTTTTGGAATAAATTAGTAATTACAGTAATGTTAGCTAGCATGAAGACTAAGAGGGCTAATCCGGTGTACCTGCTCCACAGAAGTCACCGTCTCCACCCCGTCATCTGTAAACTTCTCCGCCGCATGAGATTCGCTGAAGCACCGTAACGGCGTGGGTACCGTTTCCATTATTGTTTTATGCCTGTAACTAAATTAGCTGACAAATATAAAATGGAAATCCCTTTATAATTTTCTCTTATAACCAACAATTGCAGGTTAAGTTGACAGTTACTTCCGTTAAGTAGGCGGGGTTTCTTCGAATGCCTACTACAGCAAGTCAGATGGGTCAATAATCCAAAACATTACACTCTCTCATTAGCACGCTCTCATTTCATAAATGACATTTAAATGATGTACATTTAGTTATAAAGCGTATATGAGAGTTCATCAACTGTCGATTTGTGTTAAAATTCGTATAAATCTGTTGGTAAAGTTGGTAAGAAATTTGGCAGGAAAGTGCGGCTATTTCTCTGTGTATTTTGCTCTTTCTCATCAATTTAAGAATGGTGATATAATTGTAATGAAACAAAACATGTTTTTCTTCTGTACTCTCGTGTTACTACTGCAGTGCCATGTTTTCAGACCGACCAAAAGGTTTTGTTTCTGTATCTTTTGTTACCCCGGTGTTCTAGGCCTATCCCCACCCATCTCGCGCGTTGTCAGTGATGTCAGGTGAAAAGCGGATGCTGCGGAACGGATCCCACTGTCGATCCCCGCCACCGCACCCATTACAGGAGCATAGGCTGGTTGGAATCTGGACTATCCCCATACAGCTGCTTTGTTACTAAAATATAAGTCCTGGTTTGGGAAGAGAGCTCTCCGCTGTTTCAAAAGAGCATCGCATTCAAAAGACTGCTTTGCATTTGGGGCAGACATGGACTGGGATGTAGGTGGGTTATTGGGTTTGGTAATTCGTTCCTGAGTTATAGCCGACTGCCTGCTCTTATTTCTAAGAAGATATGGCTAAGCAGTATGATGTGCTCTTCCGGCTCCTGCTGCTAGGAGATTCGGGTGTTGGAAAAACGTGTCTGTTATGCAGATTCACGGACAACGAGTTTCACCCATCTCACATCTCCACAATCGGTAAAACATTTATTTCATCTAATGTATTATTTGGGATGGATTTTTTTACGAGCTATTTCTCCTAAATAAAGTGTATCTAATTATCTTAAACCCGAAATAGCCTTATTCAATAGTCAACTTAAGCAATACAATTTTAAAACGGATTTCTCATGTGCATTGTCCGCACTTTTCGCAGGATGTACATGTATGGTATTATTTTAATACTAGTCATTTACAAACAGCATATTGTGTGTTTAAATGAAATGTTGACCTTTATTGCCATTCGCTATTATTTACATATCTGCGACTTAATAACAGTCCACTTGGCCAAAGTATAACAACACTCCATTAAAACCCTGTTAAATTGTCTGTTGGACATAATTGGAAAAATTTGTCTGTGTGGTTATAGTGTGAATTCTATAATGGCCTTGTATATTTGTCTTCCTAAAATACTTTTCTAGCTGGTTGTGTGTGTGTGTGTGTGTGTGTGTGTGTGCGTGCGCGCGCGCGCGTGTACATTGGTGTGTTAACATCACCAAAGTTTAAATAAAAAACCTTATAGTGGATGCATTATTACATATTAATATGTTTCCAATATTATAATATCAATGGCACAATTTTTGTTTGCTAGTGTCTTGAACTTTGGTTGTTTTATGTCTTTTGAAAGTTAATTTTATCGTCTTCCAGAACCGTGTATCAAACAATTGGAAACTGTTAGTGTTACGTTTTTAAGCCATTTCTTCAGCTAACTTTCAAATGTATCCTAGGGGTAAAAGGCCCTATTTGAAAAAAGTTCAGATCTTGTGAATCTAGTTTCTAATGATATATGATTTCATAATATGTATTAGCAATAACTTATTCTAAACTAACATTGTTTGCATTAGGATAATCCCTATGGGAACAATAAATGGGAAATGGAACTGACTTCTAGGAAAGGGGTTGCAATGCTAGCACACATTTTCCAGCTCTGGAGACACAGGCCTTTATAAAAGGTCACTATTAAAAACCACACTGGATCACTTACTAATATGTTGACCAGACAAGACACACAGCTACAGAGAAAACTATTATAGATGCAATCTGCAATATTAAGCAGTCAATTTAGGAATTTGTTATTCCTACAAAACTTAGTGAACACTGAATACATTTTGATATCAAATGCAAGTGTTTCTAGTGGTTTGGTTGCCAATGGGAGTCACTGTCAGAAATTATTGGGACACATTTAACACAATATTTTCAGGAATAGCAACATGAACAAAAGATTAGTTAAGTATTTTATGTGAATATACTACTTATACACTGTGTGCACAATTATTAGACAAGTCAGTATTTTGACCATATTATCATTATTATTCATATGTTCCAACTCCAAGCTGTATAAACTGGAATGCTTATTGAACATAAGTTGAAATGTCAAGACTGGGCCAAGAAATATCTGAAGAAAGTTTTTATGGACTAATGAGATGAGAGTGACTTTTGATGGACCAGATGGATGGGCCCGTGGCTGGAACTATAAAGGGCACAGAGCTCCAATTCGACTCCAACGCCAGCAAGGTGGAGGTGGGGTACTGGTATGGGCTGTTATTATTTCAGATGAGCTAGTTGGACCTTTTTGGTTTGAAGATGAACTCAACTCCCAAACCTACTGCCAGTTTTTAGAAGACACTTTCTTCATGCTGTGGTACAAATCTGCAGCTTTCAAGAAGACCATGATTTTTATGCAGGACAATGCTCCATCGCATGTATCGAAGTACTCCACTGTGAGGCTAGCCAGTAAAGGCCTTAAAGATAAAAGAATAATGACATGGCCCCCTTCCTCACCTGACCTAAACCCTATTAAGAACTTGTGGTCTCTTCTTAAAATGGTTGATTTACGGTAAAGGAAAACAGTGCACCTCTCTGAACAGTGTCTGGGAGGCTGTGATTGCTGCTGCACAAAAAGTTGATCAGCAACAGATCTAAAAACTGACAGACTTTGAATGGAAGTCTTATGACTGTTATTGAAAAAAAGGGTGGCTATATTGGTAACTGATTTGTTTTGAAATGTCAGAAATTTTTATTTGTAGATTTTGAGTTGTTTGTTTATTATTCTCAATTTAACAGATAAAAATCAACAATTGAGATGGGAAACCTTTTTTGTTTTTCATTTAGTTGCGTAATTATTCTGCACACTAATAGTTGCCCAACAATTATGCACACATAGATATTCTCCAATGAATGCCAAACCTCACTTTTATATTCTTAACTACTCAGGTTTATGGTGGATTTACAGAGAGCACTGTAGTTGTACAATAATACAATTTATACTCAAGACTACAACATGCCTAATAATTGTGCACATGGTGTATAGTACTGTATGATGCTGCCAATACTTTAGTTTATTACCAAACAAGACAGACAAATTCCTGGCTTCGGATACATCATATGTGTTTTATACACATTATACACCAGCCTGTTATCATGGCAACACGTAAAGAATCGTACAAAACAGCAAATCCATACACGTTTAAGTTTCTGGATTAATGGAAATGGAAAGCCTCTTATGTTTATGAAACGCTAAAAAACAGTCAGTTTAGTGTAATCAAACCCTAACCTTAACTTCACCTTAACCTCAATAACCTAGCATTATTGCCTGAAACGAACATTCCCAGGTACCCTAAATTGTAAGTGATTCTTGTAAGTCTATTCTTGGAAATGTTACAGCAGAATATTCATTTAATACATACAGGAGTTCACATTTGAAAGGCAATACCCGTAAGTCTTTCTACATACAGTAATGCGGCAAATTTTATATTGCACACCTATGTATTACGATGAGAACACGTTGCATCTACATATATTATCATCGAATTACCAACTCACATTTATCATACAAAAAGTAAATCCACCTTAAAGAAAAGAATAAAAGATGCTACTTTAACGGAACATATTCTAGCAATCAGAAACAAGGTAGAACCAGTCAGGTATTTTAATTGATATGTCAGCTGTTAAAAGGTAAACTGGTATTGTTTAAAGTTCTTGTTTTTTATTGGACCCCAAGAAGATCAGCCAACTTAAGAAATAAAAACAGAAATGGACATATTTCTACAGATAACTACATGCAAGGTTTAACTGCAACAGAAAATATTGCAAATAGACACTTTTCTGCTCATATAGACACTTTTCTGCTCACAGATGCCTGTGGAACCAATTACCCAGGCCAGGCCCCTCTAGGTAGTATGGACTGCCATTTTAATAGTCGGAATCCAATGCATCGACTATGAAAAGCAATTTACTCTGCTGGTTTAGTATAAAGTCCAGTGAAATAAGGTTTCTGGTCTTTTTCTTCCTTTTACCAATTACATTTGACATTTTATTCAATTAGCAGAGGCTCTTATCCGGAGCGACTTGCTGGAAGTGCATACTGCTAGCTGAAATAACCCTTTCATGCTAATCAAACGTCCATGCTGGAAACAAGAAAATACTGTACAAATATTAAACATGATGATCATTGTTTACCAAGTTTCCAAAGCGGGTGGAAGGGGAACTCTCTAAGGTGCGCTTAGAAATATTCAGTTGGAAACCTCTCCTCGGGCCTCCCAATACAGGACATGTTTTTGTTTTAACCCTGAAATAGCACACCTGATTAACTCAATCAAAGGCTTAATGTGTAGTTGACTAATTGAAACAGGTGTGCTAGTTTGTGGTTAAAACAAAAACTTGGCACGTCTGGGGAGGCCAGAGGAGAGGTTTTGGAACCCCTGCTCTAGGGGAAGCTAACTCCTGTTAAAGTGCCTGGACAGAGTCTTGACTGGGGATATTGGGGTCTGCCTTTAAATAGGGCTGGAAGAGCCAAGATGTCCAAGTGTCTCTCTGTATTCCCTTTATCCCTCTATCTTTATACCCTTTTACCTTTATTTCCTATACCGTGTACAACCTTTGAACAGAGAAGTAGTGCACTAAAAAGGATTCGATCAGGGACACCCTCAGTTCTCCCTTTAAAGAGGAAGGCAGAATGTGTTCGATTCAGGGAGAAAATACATCCTTGGTCTCACGGCTCAATGCATTAATTGGGAAGAGGAGAGTAACCTGTAAATGTGACATGTAGAAGCACTAGACAAGAACATCCGACTGAAACTGAGAAAATAGCGGTTAGTGGAATTCAACACGTATGCAAATATCAGCTTTTTATGTATTGATGGTTTGTATTTTAATTTAAGTAAACAAAACACCATGTAGAAAGGTGAAAGCAATTGTTTGGGTGATACAATAAAAACAGTGTCACCAGCACAGTCAAAACCTATGAACTAACAGGGAATATTTGTGATTATTTCTTTATTGTGAGAGGTCCACGGGGTAGTTACTTTCATATTGATATTTTGGGCTGTTTTTTCACAGAATAACATTTAGAAATAGTCATTTTTAGGTTCAGTAGAAGTGACCTCTAAATGCTAACTACCAATAATGTCAGCTAGTTGCATGGTTAGCATACAGAACGTGGTGGGTGTTAAGTTGGTTCTAGCTGCAAAGCAACTGTTTAGAGATGATGACCTAGGACTTATATTAGGGGTTGAACTCCATACAAACATTATACTATGATGTTTACTTCAACAGTGTGAAATACACATTCACATTCCTCTCTGCAATGTGTTTCCATGACATTACAAGCCTTTGGGTAACATACTGTAAGTGTAAGAAAAGAATGGAAGAACACATTTCCAGAGGTCTGCTGTGTTTTCTATTCTGTCCCTGAAACTGTATTTTCATCATAACATTTCTTATAATCTGCCAAAGAATGTTGTTTTCTTGTGTTCTAGATTGTTCTAGAATACAGATTATTTATTATCTATCCTGTGTTCCAGCTGGCCATAAGGCTACTCTATGTAAAATATCACAAGAACATTACTTAATTCACTAAAACTGAGCAAATACGTTTTGAGATACCAGAAACAAATTCTTGCGAATAGGGTGCCATTTTCATTGCAGGACCTTTATTGTGCTAGTGTTAGCACTATTATAGAGAATGATGTACAATAGATCTTCGTTGAGTGACCACTGACCACAGTGGTTTAATCTGACCATCAACATATTGATTTACATATGGATTGATGCAGAGAGAGGGTTAGTCACTGATTGATACTGATTGGTAATGCTTAAGATGGATCAATAACATTCTTTCCTGCCTCACCACAACACACAGAAACCGTAGGCCTACTATAAAGCTGTATACTTTTTATACTCATAACTGATGAAACCTTTTAGAAGAATGTAACATTTTTACGTCCTGATATTAGATTGGTGCGCACAATTAGGATAATATTTTCTTTACTCAATCGTTACAAGCTAAGTTTAGTTGTTGCTATATCAAATTCAATGGATGTAATGCTTGTGAGTCTTTAAAAAGAGGAAAAATCACCTCGAACCTGCTTTCTAATCCTAGGTTTTTTTTAAACCCATTTTTCTCCCTGCCTTATCGGCAGCTCCGCAACTCAGATGTAAGATTTAAGATGGTGAAGGGCGCTTACATGGTTCATCCAACCACATTTTCAAGTCATCTCATTCTTATCACACCACTCAGCCAACATGGTAGCATTTTGTCGGCTCATGCGTGGGATGATTACACTCACTAACTATACTTCACAATTTAATTTACAGGCTCCCGATCGGCATAAAAGGAGTTGCTGGAGAGGAACGTGTCAAGTTAGATAATTCGATTGACGTATCCCAGGCAGCGTTGTCCAAATTTTAGCTGCCTCGTGCAAAGTCTGAGAAGCGACGTCAGGTTTGAACCACTGACAACCATGATGTAGGTTGTCATGCTAGGCAGCGAAATATCCCACCTTAGTTGAGCACCAATATTGCTATATTCACATGGAGGCAATTGAAAAAATAATATAAATAAGTTGCTTACGCGTTTCGGCTGCAAGCCTTCATCAGAGCATACTTGGTGCTCAACAATATTCCGTCCATTAGAAGTAGGTGTGCAACCTTGCTCCGTCTTGGAGTATTAAACCTCAGTATACACTATTTAGGTTAGCACCCAAAAGTCAAGTCTCTTGTGTGAGCGCATTTCCTTTTCATTTTTCTAATCCCACCTTAGTATTTGTAAATGAATTACTACTATGTGTTGTTTGGGACAGGATGTTTTGGATGATGAAGATGATGTAATGGATATCCGTTTTGAGAAAGAGCACATGAAATGGATCAGTCATTAAGAACACTGATCAACCCTCTGCCAGGACCAGGAACACTGTTATAGCAAGGCATCGATATGATGGCACAAACCTGGGGCCAAGCTAAGTGGAGGCCTCTCAAGTATCAAATGAATCCAGTCAATATAACAGTATTTACCACCTTTCTGGTATGATGTCATGAATGATGTCATGTATGATATCATGAGATACATTTTTACTGTTACTTTAGGTGTTCTTCTTCTACTTCATGACACCATGTTATACAGTAAGGTTTTAAGCTGTTTGTTGAAGAATTACATTGCTTTAAGGTGTTCTATCACATCTTTCAACTGATAAGAGACTGCGCTAGCGCTTGACGTTAATCTAGACTACGTCATAGATTATTTACTGAATGATCTATGCGCTTCACACACTTTCAGATCACTGAGTAGGTAGAAGCCTGGTTGAGATGCAAATAGTATAGAGGTAGAAAAAGCAGTGAGGACTGTGAGAAGTATAGAGAGGGAGAGACAGAAATGCCAGTACTTTTTCCTGCCTGATCTCATCTCAAGTCCTGTCAAGCCACTGACTGTAGTGACGCGATTGTCTATACCTCCTGTACATAGGGCCTTAGCCAACATGGGAAATGGTGTGTATGATTCATAGGGCCCATGGCTTCGTATCAATATTGTCTACAACTGAGGGAGCCCCAGACTTATACAGTATACTAGCATTCAAAAGCTTGGGACCAACCGGACATTTTCATGTTTTTGATAGAAATTGATACCTTTGTTCCCCAAGGTGGGATTAAACTGATTAAAATATACTGTATATCCCTGTCACGGTCGCTCGCTCACGGTCGCTGCTATGAAGAACTGGTTTCTCCTGTGTGTTTTATGTCTGCTAGCCTTTCCCACTCTTTTAATCACCTGACTGTTCACGTCTCCATCGTCCAATGGATCATCACCAATCATCTCCACTTTGTGTCCTCAGTCAGTGTATTTAGGTCCTGTCAGTTTGTAGGTGAGCTGCCGTTCATGGTTGAGTGTAGATCTGTGTCAGTGTGTTGTGTGGTATATATTTACTTTTGCCCATTGTGTTACTTTGTTTTGTTGTGTGTTAGGTATTCAAACTTCGTTTGATTTCACTCAGTACCTTCGCGTTTGTTATCTCATTAACACCCCAAAGAGATTGTTACAATCCAAGACATTACCAATGTTTCAGATGTCTATCATTTTTGGAAACGACTCATTTCTAATTAATTATTCACACACAATGACAAAGCCACACTTTCAGCCATACCTCGGTACCTTAATGTTGAAATGTTTTCATTAATCATGTTTTGACTGTAATTTCTCATGAATTTAAAGCCACATTGGTGAATGAAGGTATCAATTTCTCTCAAGTGCCATGAAAATTGCTGTGTTATTCCGAAATTGTTAACACTAGTGTATCTTTTCAGGATGCCCAGTATTCCTGCTGATGGCCCTGCATTCCTTTTAAAATTGCATGGTGCTAGTCGACAAAACTGCCAAGACCTTGTGGATTATTCTCATGAGTGGGCCTGCTTAGAATCAGAACAGGGGTGTTATAACCTGTTATAACCTCATTTATGAGGGGCACCTTTGCTTTTCAGTATTGATTTGCAAGAGTTAGGAGTGGAGGCCAAAGGAATGAGTAATGTATCAAGTCATTTAGCTGCAAAGCTGTAGTCAGTGGACTGTGGTGGATTTGGAGGAAAGATGGCAGATGCAGGTTAGCGTTCTTTTTTTGCTCACAAACGCTCAAACGAAATTAAACAACAGTGCCTGTAGGCCACTTAAAACACAGGCGACTGTAACGACCAAATTAAATCCTGATATAAAACACACAGGAGAGGTAAACCTGGTTTTACACACGCAGGCAACAGTGGGGCCGAATAAGAAATCATCATAGCAAAGCTATATGCTCAGAGAATAGAACAAACACAACACACAATGACAATATCCCACAATCCCTCATAGTTCCGTCTTCCCTTCAGTAGGCACCTGAGAGTGCCTAACTCGGATCAGGTGTGCCCTGTCCATTGGTACTGACGTTGGGGGGGATTGTAGGGACGGTGATGTCAGGGATCGGGTCACGCCGAACGTGGGATCCTTAACGCCCGGAAGGGGGAGCTCCAGGACTGGGAGTGATGACATGACGGGATACCTGGATTGAGCTAGTTATGGTTAAAAACTTCATGCTTACATCATTAATACACATTAATCTAAGAGTATGTTTACATAAACAAATACACAAACAACATAGACTTGTTTTTTATTATTTATTAGTAACTATATGCAGGGCATCATGCATTTAGTATATGAGCCAGTATATTACTACTACTACCGGTATGTCACGGTTCCTCCTCTGGAAAGGGATAGAGACAGGCGCAAAGGGTTTGCAATAATCCAACACGTTTATTTAAAGTACTCAAAACAAAACTGCCACGTGGGGCAAAACGAACACTATCTTTACAAAGACACTGGAACACAGGAACACGCAACAGGAGACATTAATCGACAGGGTACACATGGAAACATGAGGGCTAAATACTAAATCAAACGAAGGCTAACACGACACACATGGGAACACTAATCAACAAGAACAGGGATCTATTGGATAAAGGAAACCAAATCATGACGTAACTGAAAGACCAACATAATAAAGCAATACTCGAAACAAACACAAGGGGGAACCAAAACACAATACATTAGGGAGCAAACCAGAGACATGGAACACAGAGGGCAGCAACTAAACACAAAATATGCAGCCCATCTAGGGCTGGACGTTACACCGGTATGTCTGTCTAAAGCATGTTTCTCTCTTTCGGTAATCATAACATAGCAAGTACAATGAGTAGTTGCTATTACTTACTTAGAGAAAACCACCATAACTGGGCCCATCTACACAGATTTAAAAAGCCTGCAATGCTAATCCTCCGCTCCTGTGATCGATACAGGTCACCAAACCATCGATATTAGCTCTATACCATACTGTTCTATACCATACTGATCAATACCATACTGTTCTATACCATTCCCTCTACACCATACCGTTCTATTATATACTATTCTATACCACTAGCTTTATAGGATAACATTAAATACCATAACCTCTCTACTAGACTGTTCTATATCATTAGCTATATACAGTGCCTTTTTTCAGGCTTCAAACATAAAGATATGAAACTAATTTTTTGTGAAGAATCAACAACAAGTAGGACACAATCATGAAGTGGAATAAAATTTATTGGATATTTCAAACGTTTCTAACAAATAAAAAACTGAAAAATTGGGTGTGCAAAATTATTCAGTTAATATTAAGTTAATATTTTGTAACGCCACCATTTACAGTTGTAAGTCGCTTGGGGTATGTCTCTATCAGTTTTGCACATCCAGAGACTGAAATTTTTGCCCATTCCTCAGTGAGGTTGGATGGAGAGCGTTTGTGAACATCAGTTTTCAGTTCTTTCAACAGATTCTCAATTGGATTCAGGTCTGGACTTTGACTTGGCCATTCTAACACCTGGATATGTTTATTTGTGAACCATTCCATTGTAGATTTTGCTTTATGTTTTGGATCATTGTCTTGTTGGAAGACAAATCTTCGTCCCAGTCTCAGGTCTTTTTGCAGACTCCATCAGGTTTTCTTCCAGAATGGTCCTGTATTTGGCTCCATCCATCTTCCAATCAATTTTAGCCATCTTCCCTGTCCCTGCTGAAGAGAAGCAGGCCCAAACCATGAACCTGCCACCACCATGTTTGACAGTGGGGATGGTGTGTTCAGGGTGATGAGCTGTGTTGCTTTTACACCAATTATAACGTTTTGCATTGTTGCCAAAAAGTTCGATTTTGGTTTCATCTGACCAGAGCACCTTCATCCACATGTTTGGTGTGTCTCCCAGGTGGCTTGTGGCAAACTTTAAATGACACTTTTTATGGATATCATTCAGAAATGTCTTTCTTCTTGCCACTCTTCAACAAAGGCCAGATTTGTGCAGTATACGACTGATTGTTGTCCTATGGACAAACTTGCCCACCTCAGCTGTAGATCTCTGCAGTTCTTCCAGAGTGATCATGGGCCTCTTGGCTGCATCTCTGATCAGTCTTCTCCTTGTATGAGCTGAAAGTTTAGAGGGACGGCCGGGTCTTGGTAGATTTGCAGTGGTCTGATACTCCTTCCATTTCAATATTATAGCTTGCACAGTGCTCCTTGGGATGTTTAAAGCTTGGGAAATCTTTCTGTATCCAAATCCGGCTTTAAACGTCTCCACAACAGTATCTGGGACCTGCCTGGTGGGTTCCTTGTTCTTCGTGATGCTCTCTGTGCTTTCAACAGACCTCTGAGACTATCACAGAGCAGGTGCATTTATATGGAGAATTGATTACACACAGGTGGATTCTATTTATCATCATTGGTCATTTATGTCAACATTCGATCATTCAGAGATCCTCACTGAACTTCTGTAGAGAGTTTGCTGCACTGAAAGTAAAGGGGCTGAATAATTTTCCTCGCCTAATTTGTCAGTTTTTTATTTGTTAAAAAAGTTTGACATATCCAATAAATTTTGTTCCACTTAATGATTGTGTCCCACTAGTTGTTGCTTCTTCACAAAAAATTACCGTTTTATATCTTTATGTTTGAAGTATGAAATGTGGCAAAAGGTTGACATGTTCAAGGGGGCCGAATACTTTCGCAAGGCACTGTACCTTACTCTTCTATACCCCTTACACACTTTTATACTATAACTTCTATACCATACAGTTCTATACCATAATGTTTTATACCATTAGCTCTACACCACACTGTAGTATTAGCACTATACACATATAGTATTAATAAACATTTATTTGTCTTTGTTAATATTATCAGCCTCAGTTATTATGTAGGTATTAATGTTACTATGTATTAGTTAAAATGATATGCAAATGTCCTTACTAAAGGATTGGACATATTTAAGTAAGGTTTTACTGTGTTAAAGGTACAATATGTAGTTTTCCAAAACAATAACAAAAGACGTACATTAGTTGCATTAAAAAAGCAAACATCACGATACCTATATTATTAGTGGTGCAACGGATCGTCATTGATCCGTGATCCGTTCGGATCAATATCTTCTAATCGGCACACACGTGATCCGCGGATTGATTTCTGCAAAAAAAAGTTGTGCGCGAGTGGAGGAATGGAGTCGCGTCATTTAAATCCCCTGTATGGGAGCATTTTGGCTTCCCTGTTAAATATAATGATGAAGTGTGTAGGTACTGTGGCACAAGAAAGCCATATGACAGCGGAAACACATCAAGCATGGCCACGCATTTGAAGCGACATCACCCAGGTGTTTCACTGACAGGAGTGAAAACGAAAGCTGCAAAACAACCGCTTATCACCGTGGCATTTAAGCAATTAATCAGACCGGGCTAAAGCCATCAAAAATGCAATCGGTCTGTTTATAGGTGCAGGCATTAGGCCATATTCGGTTGTGCAAAAGGAGGACTTAAAACACATGCTGAGATTGTTTGAGCCACGTTACGACATCCCGTCGCATACGGGACATACTAAAACGCTTAACGTGAAAAAGCTTACCGGGGTTTTAATGTACCTAAACAATGGTCAATCATCACCAAATTTCTCATGGCCACATCTTGTCATGAACACTTAATGACGAGGAAAAGGCTTAACGTGATTTAATGTAGCCTACCTAAACAACGATCAATATTAACCACATTTCTCTCTCATATTGCTCATCATAACCACTGAAATTGATAAAAACAACTAACCCAAATTCCAATTATTATGGGCGTTATCTGATGTTAAGCCTTTCTGCTTCATTAAAGCCTATTGTAAAGAAAAGGCTTAACATGATTTAATGTACCTAAACAACAATCAATAATAATCACATTTCTCTCTCATATTTTTCCCCATATTGTTAATAAACAAATAGACATCTTATGTTAATTTGTCTTGTATTTTTTTTTTGCTGATCCGAAAAATTATCGGATCCGTGACTCTGATCCGAGGAACGATTCGATCTGTGAGTTTTTTTATCCGTTGCACCCCTATATATTATATATATTTCTTAGTTGTGTACTTACATTATCATAAATGTTTCCACCAACTTTCAAACCCAGAAAAATGTGTAATATAATTCGAAGACACGGGACGTTTAATTTTGTCTTCCGTCAATGGCGTCATATAAGTTATAATATTTTTAACAATACATTACTTTGTCAGTGAACATTTTTCTCTGCCGGAGACGCTAGATTGGAAGGTTGTCATTGACGACGATAACAAAACCCATGATCCCACGCTAACTTCACGATGTCATCCAAGTACATCTTTTGCTATTGTTTTGGATGAGATACCCCTAGCGGCCAAAAACTACATATTGTACATTTAACATGAACAAAGATTATTATATTTATATTGAGACGTAATTACTGTTAATTAATAATAATTACTGCATAAACTAATAGCAATTAATGTACCCTTATTGTGAAGTTACCCATAGCTTTTCATATCTTTAGTTTTATATTAAACCATTTTATACCATTATCTCTATGCCATATCCTTGTATACCATTAGCGCTATAAAATACAGTTCTATATTATTAGAGTTATACTATACCGTCTTATACTATTAGCTCCATACCATACCGTTCAATAGAATGAGCGCTAAACAATATTGTTCTATACATTAGCTCTGTACAATACCGTTTTATAGTATTAATTCGATACCTTACTGTGCTAATTCATTAACTCTATACAATACCATTATATACCTTTAGCTCTATACCATACAGTTCTATACCATTATCTTTATATCATACCATCGTATACCATTAGCTCCACACCATACCATTCTATACATTAGTTATATACTGTACCATACCGATTCATAGCTTTAGCTCTATACACTACCGTTTTATAGCATTTGCCGTACACCATACCTTACCATTCTATACCATTAGCTTTTTCCAAAAAAGGCCCACATGCCTGTGGGATGAAATTAAAGCTCTGTTTAAAGATGTTAAAGGGTGCTTTGATAGGAGTAGGACAACCCTCTCCACATGTATGGTTTGCATTTTCATATTACTCTTCAAATTTTTCTTTGTTTTGCAGGAGTTGATTTTAAAATGAAGACGCTGTTGATAGATGGCATCAAAGTACGAATACAAATATGGTAAGTAGCCAGAAGAGCTCTGAATATTCTACATTTACAATTCAATCATTTAGCAGGCTCTCAGTAGGTATAATAATTTTATCAATGGTCTTTTATTCCAAACTATCCTAATTTACATCACACTGCTGTCTCTTCTGATGATATTTAACAACTGGACATTAAACCAGTTACAGTATATAATGAAGTAGAATCCCCCTCAGTACTACACAAAGCATTTTGAACTCCATATTTTGAACTCAAATATTGTGTGATACATGATATCTCAGAAATTGTGTTTGAAAGTGTTTTCTCCCCAGGGACACGGCTGGACAGGAGAGATACCAGACCATCACTAAGCAGTATTACAGACGAGCACAGGTAAAAGTAGAGCTTGTAGAGCATTAAAAATAATATTCCGTGCCGGAGTTGGTGTAGTGGTCTACGGGGTCACATGTGCCCTGGTGACTCTGTCTCTTCACAACTCTGTTTCCCCCTACATGTTTCCTCAGCTTCCGATACCACCTGCCCTGTCAATAAAAGAAATCCTTCAAAAGTAATAATAAAATATTCTGCAGCTTCAGTCTTCCTGTAGATACTGTACATATTAAAACACTCTTCTGCACACTGAGTCTTCCTGTAGATACTATACATATTAAAAACACTATTCTGCATCTCCAATGTTTCTATAAATTCTGAAGGTATTAAAGACTGAAGCTGCACTTCCAATATAGTCCTCAGTTTAAACCTGCTGTCAAAAACACAGCAGTAGCTTAAGGTATGTGAAGGGCTACAGCCAAACACAGGTGTAATTCTTTTCCTGTAGCACCATTCTCCTCACACTGTAGCATCATTCTCTTACTGTAGCACCATTCGACTGTTACTGTAGCACTATTCTTTTACTGTAGCACATTTCTTCTTTTACTGTAGAACCATATTTCTCATACTGTAGCACCATTCTCCTCATACTGTAGCACCATTCTACTGTTAATGTAGCACTATTCTTTTACGGTAGCACCATTCTACTGTTAATGTAGCAATATTCTTTTACGGTAGCACCATTCTACTGTTAATGTAGCGCTATTCTTTTACGGTAGCACCATTCTACTGTTAATGTAGCACTATTCTTTTATGGTAGCACCATTCTACTGTTAATTTAGCACTATTCTTTTACTGTAGCACCATTCTACTGTTAATGTAGCACTATTCTTTTACGGTAGAACCATTCTACTGTTAATATAGCACTATTTTTTACAGTAGCACCATTCTACTGTTAATGTACACTGTAAAAAATAATCCTGTAAAAAAACAGTAAACTACTGGCAGCTGTGGTTGACATTATCATACCGTAAAAATACAGTGAATTACTGTTTTTGAAATTAACAGCTAAATACTGTTTCGTCAGCTACAGTATTAAACTGTAATTTTACAGTTTTATACTGTAACTGACAAAACGGTATGTATCTGTAATTTTACAGTTTTATACTGTAACTGACAAAACGGTATGTATCTGTAATTTTACAGTTTTATACTGTAACTGACAAAACGGTATTTAGCTGTTAATTTAAAAAAACAGTAACACACTGTATTTTTACGGTATGATAATGGCAACCACAGCTGCCAGTAGTTTACAGTTTTTTTACAGGATTATTTTTTACAGTGTAGTCCTTGTATAGATATCACTCTTTTCCACACAGCAACGCAATCCACATTAATCACATACATTATACATGACAAACTGATTTCATTGGCTCCTGATTACCAAAGGAGAACTTAATCTTGCAACTTAATCTTGCAAATACAGCTTCAACTTGCCATGTGGTATAGACAACCTTCTTCCTGAATCAACCTGTGCCTTTCATAATAAAAGTCTCCACTTAAACAGCTCTTTACAAAGCAGTTTCAAATAATAAGTCTTTAACAAAATAATTAAATAAACATAAAATATTAACTGACTTCTCTGACAGTTACAGTTTCAACGTATTTTTATAACTTGGATGGAATATGTAGAACTCCATTTACACACTGATAGATTCCCGAATCAGCTCAAGGCAAGACAAACTCATTTCTATACTGTTTGTATTTACACTGTATTTACTGATAAGATACTAATACATACTCAGACTACTACAAACAATGACACGTAACAATGACAGACAGCTGACAACAATAACACAAGAACTGAAAACACTCAATAATTATATAGTGGAACCAGCTGGAGAATAATTAAAAGAGATCGATTGGATGAATGGAATAATGTGAAGAACATCATCTGACCTGAACAGCAGAAAAACAAAACTATGAACAATTCACACAGGACAGAAATCATAATCACATAATATACACAGTCCCATAAGGGAGACCGTGACAATATATCTTGTACTTTACATCAGGAGAACTAAATTCACAATTTATTTTATCACGTGCATTTTATGTATTAATTAGCTATGTGGTTGCAGATATACCCGTAGTAGTTAAAACTGCAGTTGTATGTCAGTGTAGCAGGTTTTAGCATAGTTTTCCTGTGATCATTTGTGTCATAGTAACAGCGTTCTTTACCACTCACCCTCATCATCCAAGGATACTAGACCATGTTGTGTTGCTGTGACAACCATAACAGAATCAACTGACATTATGTTTTGTCTTCTACTTACCCCTTCTCTCTTCAGGGAATCTTTCTGGTTTATGACATCACAAGCGAACGATCTTTCCAGCACATCATGAAGTGGGCTAGCGATGTGGATGAGGTGAGATCAAAGAATTTATTTAATTTTAGGGGGCGCAGTGGTCTAAGTGTCTGCCTCAAAGCAACAACTGTTTCACGGAGGACAGGGTTCGCGAAATTCCGGCTATGCCCGGAAGCTCCAGTAGGGATGGAGCAAATTGGTGCAGCACTGCCCCGGGTAGATAGGTCAGATGTATAGTTGGAGAATGTGTAATCCTCCCTTATAACAGCATGTACCAACTTAAGGCTTCCATGTTGAACAAACACTGTGATAAGAAACATAAAAAAAGTAAACTATTTTCTTACCTTATCTGTTTTCTGATGTGTACCTTGCCAAGTCAATCTGCTTGCTACCATGCTGTTCCCTCAACTAGGCATTAGGCAATCATTGCTCGACTATGTGCACTGTGGCCATCAACCACAATTGACCTTGACGTTTACCAACAAACCACAAGGACTCGTTAGAGTTTGACACAACCGGTCAACCCAATCTGACATCAACATGATGGGCCTGAGCCAACAGAGGCTGTGCCAGTCTGGGCCAGGATAATATTGTAATAGTTACAAGGTTATTTTGTCAAAACAGACTAAATTACTCAGTTTTACATTCTTATCTCTCTTTTCAACCCATCTTTCAATCTCTATCAGTATGCCCCTGACAACATCCAGAAGATTCTGGTTGGAAACAAATCAGATGAAGAGGAGAAGAGGCAGGTGGCCACTGAGCAGGGCAACAAACTTGCCATGGCCTATGGGATGGATTTCTTTGAGACAAGTGCCTTTACCAACCACAACATTACAGAAGTAAGTGACTTCACCAACCATACCAGTCCATAGATAAACTGTACCAACCATAACATTACAGGGGTATTGTTTACCGGCCATAGCATTATAGAGGTAAGAGATTTCACCAACCAGAATTGTATATAGGTAGCCTTTACCAATCATAACATTGCAGAGGCAAATTTTACCAATCAAACCTTCACCTACCATAACAGTACTCAGGTAAGTTGTGTGTGACTGCTCCTGTAGAAGCACTGTGTTGCTCATATGGCTCAGTGGTTAGGGAGTCAGACTTGTAGTCAGAAGGTTGCCGGTTCGATTCTTGCATCAACATGACTACCACTATGTAGATAAGTATAATAAATTACACTTGTCAGATTCTTCATAATGCTGCTCTCTATCTCTTCTTTTTGTGCCTGTATGACAACTACTTCACCCCAGTCCTTCACACGATTGGCTGAGCAGGTCTTGGTGGCCAATAAGAAAGATCTTGACCTCCTGAGGATGTCGGTCACAGATGAGCTCAACCTCGCCGCCCTAGAGGAAGAAGAGGGCATTACAGATGGGACCGATGCCACTGAGAAGAGCTGCTGGTGTTAAGGATCATGTCTGGTCAAAAGTAGTGCACTATGAAGGGAATAGGGTGAACACTATTTAATGTGAGGACCTTCTCTACCATTTAAAGTCACCCTATCCTCTATGCTGACTAAAGTAGGACACTGTGTACGGGGGAAGATGGCAAATCTTTATTGTCTTCAGCCTAATAATTGATCATCTACCACTGCAGGTGATGTAATGGCTTTTGATAGGTTTTTACATTGTCTTTTTCATTGTAGTGGATAGGGTTTGCCACTAGAGGCTGCTACTGATAAATGCTGCAATGTATACGAAGCAGATATACCTTGCTGCAGAGATGCTGATTGAATGATCACTGTAAACGCTGCATATTCCAATACAGTAGGCGATTACATTTAAACTAACAGCATTTCAATGTGGGTTGGAATGGTGTAACCATATTACAACACAATGGTGTGGGTGTACACCTGGCATTTAATGGTAACGTAAGTACACCGCTGATTTGCCAGCTCATCATTCTTCAGAGCCATGATTGGCCCACTCTTTATGCTCTAGAGTGCTGATTGGCCCACTCTTTATGCTCTAGAGTGCTGATTGGCCCACTCTTTATGCTCTAGAGTGCTGATTGGCCCACTCTTTATGCTCTAGAGTGCTGATTGGCCCACTCTTTATGCTCTAGAGTGCTGATTGGCCTGCTTATGTTTCTTTAGGCTGTGGATCGGCCAACTCATCCTCCTTGGTATTCTGTTCAGTTGTGGGACAAAATTATTCTAAATTTAGCGGATTACAACCTCGTTGTTAAAGTCAGAATTTATTATTGTACTATTACATGCCTGTAAAAATTGTTTACATTTTATGGTCTAAAATTTTCCCTCTCTTACATTATTTTACATAATTAGACTTGTTTTCCCCTGGTGAAGATTTCATAGAGACATACTTAGGTCAATTGTTTTTGATGTTCCTGAACGTAAATGTATTAAAAGGTCCAACTTAAGAAAGATCTTTTACATATAAATATGGTCAAATCTCGCATGAAATTCCTTGTTCACCAATTAGCCTACTCTGAAAACTTCATAGAAACGCTACCTAGTTTTTTGCTCTTCAGACTAGCAAAGGCCGAGCAAGAAATCTGCATGCGTCGAACTCAATCTTCTATTTTTCTTGCAACTTCAGTGAAGTTATATATTTAACTGGTCATGATAATCGTACTATATAGCATTTGACCAGAGTGGCCTGATGTTAGTATCTCATTTTCATTTCTGTCACTACTGACTCAGTGTTATGCTAAAATCAAAAACTGTTTATGTGTGCAAATGATAATATAGTTTGTTGTACTGAATGAAATACCCGACTATGCTCTCGAGGTACAGATGAAATGTTTCTTTGTGTTGTTTGATGTTGACAAAAAAATTTGAATACTTTGTTTCTCTTAGACTACTTGAATTGCATTCAGTGGAAATATATAATGTGCAAAATTGTAATTCTTTCAAATGTTTGTTGAATAAATACTTGCAGATGAATGAGTCATCTTGCTCGAATAAAATGGATGAGCTCTTGTGTCTTAGAATAAGAGAGAACAATAAATATTTAATTCCTTGGCCAGGTTCTTGTTTGGGGTCTGACCTGGGGCCGTATTCAATAAGGGGGCCCCATAGACAGAGAATGAAAAGTGTTTTTTATTGCTAACTTCTAGAATGTCAGGCAGATTGCGACTCGCAAATCAAATATAGTGCTTCTTGCTTTTGATCTTAATACGTTATTATCTACAGAAGGCAATATACATCTCAAATGGTTTAGTAATCAATCTTGGGTATTTTAACAACTGTTGTACCAGGTAGCTCACTAGGTAAGAACACTGTGCTTATAATGCTAGCATAGTGTGTTTAATTAGCATGTGGGGCTGAAACCTATGCACTCATTACTGTAATAATAATAATTTACATAGCGCTTTTCAAGGAACCTAAAGTGCTTTACACTTTGAGGGGGAAAGCCCACCTCATCCACCACCAATGTGTAGCACCCACTTGGGTGATGCACAGCAGCTATTTTGTGCCAGAACGGTCACCACACATCAGCGATTAGGTGGAGAGGTGAGTAGTTATATATGCCAATTAGGAAGGAGGGGGATTATCAGGTGGCCATAATTGAAGTGAGGCCTGGTTTGCAATTTGGCCATGACACCGGGTTTAACACCCGTACTCTTACAATAAGTGCCATGGGATTTTTAATGACCACAGAGAGTCAGGAAACCCGTTTAACGTCCCATCCGAAGACGGCACCCTGTGCAGGGCAGATGTCCCCATCACTACCCTGGGGCATTGGGAGTGATCTTTAGACCAGAGGGAAGAGTGCCCCCTACTGGCCCTCCAACACCACTTCCAGCAGCATTGGTCTCTCATTCAGGGTCTAACCAGGTCTGAACCTGATTAGCTTTAGAAGCAAACCAGCAGTAAATTACAGGGCGCTATGCTGCTCTAAAATATGTTAGTGTACAGTAGTAGCTGCCACTCTTGACTTTTGGAATACAAAATAGGTATTCTGTTTTAATAGTTGTTTGAGGCTGTCACTTTGTCACTTGCAAATTTAGAAATATAGCTAACAGTTTAGAATTAAGATGCTATATATGTTATTTAAATAGTGAAGACTAGAGTAACCTGGCAATAGAATATTTCTATACAATTCCTAATGATAAAACAAGAACATCCTTATCAAGTATCTAATCTTAAATAACTAATCTTAACCACTGGGTCTATGATTTCTTAATCTGTGGATAATCTGTGTAAATTAAAAACCAGCAAGACTACATCTTTCCGAGAAAAGTGAGGATCAGTATATTATGCGTAGTTTCTGTAGTATTGTTTCTCCCTACCACTAGGTGGCAGAGCTGTATCACTGTTAAATAGAACAACATTACTTTGCATCCATTTCACTGTACAATAAAATGAAAAACCTCAAAAGCCTGATGTAACATTGCCGGTATGTACATGCAGTTTTACATTTCCTTTTCCACTTTTTCGTCATTAATCATGCAGGTTTGAGGATGCTGATGACAAGCGATCGATCATCGTTTTGAAGTGCTGACGAATTGACATAATGATGAATATGAATTCATGTAGATCTGGCTGCCGCGTCACTGTGACGTTTGGATGACTGAAATGGCAGCACTAGATCTATCTTGGAACCTTTTTGTGACACCCACTAACTCACTCCCCTTATGGTCATGTTCCAGTTATGCTTTCCGGGGTGTGCACTTGTTCACTTCCTTCTTTGATCTCGAAAAGATATTACTGGTTTAAGAAACGACATAGAGTATTGTGTAGTCTTAGCTACTGGCTTCACACAACATTTCACAATTAATTACTGTGAAAAATTATAGAAGTTGGTTTATAGGGGCAACAGCTTTTCTCCCAATGTTCTGTTGACATAGAGGTGACATCTAGTTGTAGTTTAGGGGAATTGATTCAGCCTTCAGGTTCAAATCTCAAACTGTGTTCATACTATGTTTTTATTTGGTAGGTTTTTACTGATTCGAGGTGAAACCTTTGTCATTCTGTCGGTGAGCAACCCCCCCAACCCAGGTGTTACTGCAAAAATAAATAATGAAGAGGGTCTGGGTACAGCTGGAGCAGAACTGGTCAGAGGTATATGATGATGATGGAGTGCACTATATTTCTGGGAAACAGTCTTGATGTTTTTTGTCGCACCACCTTGGCTGTTCTGGAAAATATTAAGATTTGAATTGTATCAGAATAGCAACTTGTTGTCCTTACTAGTATTTTTACCCCTTCAGTGTTAATTCATTAAACTGTTTAAATGTACTTTTGCCCAAGCTTCATGCAACTTCGGAATAATGATCTCCAAAGATCAGGAGCTGCCCCAGAATTGAAAAGAAAACTGGTACACTTTCTATTAACTATATTATAAAATATTTACTGTAGCTTCTTTAGAGCTTTTCATTCATAAGGAAAACAATATATGAATGTACAAGAGCATCCTGTCTAGGCTGCTAATAAGGTGCCATGGCAACTATAGAACTCAAAATATCTCCTGTGATTTATTGATTTAAAAAACATCTATTAAACATTGGAGGATGTGATAAAAAAAGGAACGGGCATGCACCCATTGTCAGTCCTAGATTCCTCATTAGTAAATGTGTTGCATATTTAAGTCGTCACTGTGCTTACCCAGTCAGTAGCATGTGGTAATTGCATCCATGTGCCCTCCCTCCTGCCACTGTCTCTATCTGTTTGGTTCTGTGTTTTTCTGGGGGGGGGTTTGGTACCTTGCTTATTGCCCATAGTTATTGAAAACTTTCATGTTGTGAATAGTGGTGAGTTTCATGGTGGTGAGTTTAAGACTTGAGTCATGCGTATGATTTATATATTATTGGTCTAGGTTTTATACATACATTAATGGGTTGTAAAATGTGATGTGGCATTTTCTGTCTGAACAAGTAAATGCTATTTAAATGTTGCTATTTTTTTCTATTATCTATTCAATCAAATTCTGTGCATATAGAGTGTTAGTGCGGAACCAGGATTGACACACACTCTGCACAATTTTGAGATCAGGACATTGTAATCTCTAATGGTTAATATCTTATACATGATCCGATTAAAGGCTTCCGTCTCTGAGCAGTGCGAAAGTAATTGGCAGGCTCAGTGACATGTGGTTGGGTGAACCGTGTGAGAGCCCTTCACCATCCCTGTAAAATGCAGTGTTATGAAGATGCACGCTATCTTTTTCTATGTCTCTGACTGGTGCCTTCTAGTCCCATTTATAAAGATGCACGCTATCTTTTTCTATGTCTCTGACTGGCATACTGTATCCCTCGAACGATTTGAGATGCTGTGTCATGTCGTGTCAGTGAGTCAGAAAGGACAGTGTTCAAAGCCCCATCTTCTTCCTTCCAAAACTAGTTAAACTGGTCTCTGGGCGTCTGTGGCATTGGGTCATATTGGGACAGAAACTGTGTTCCAAAACTGAGCCAGAGTTTGGTGTAGCGGTCTAAAGCGCCCGACTTCAAAACACTCTTTTCTCCTGGCGACAGGGGCTTGCCCATAGATCAGCCCCTGTCTCTACCCTTCCTCTCTGTCTCTCTAGCCTCTTCTTCCTATTGTCCTGTCCAATACAATAAACCGTTTTTTGACGTTTTCTAAAACTGTGGTTAAAGCAGGAAAAGACACTTAGCTGTTCCCATTTTAGTAAAATATATATTTTTTGTCTTAAAGGTGCTATTTGTAAAATGTAAGCTGTAAAAACTTAACTACTTTCTTTTTCAAGTGACCAGCTTACAGACGCTGTAAAACTGGATTTTTTAACACCTTAAATATCCAAATAAGGATGTATATGGCATTGTTTCCCTACACTATGCTGGGGTTTTAACAGCTTAAAATGCATACATTTGATTAAATACGGACCAACGAGTACAAAATGTGCAACTATTCACTTCTCATTGCAATTACTGTTAAAATGGCACAATTTGCACTGCATAGTGTATTGTATGTGTGTGTGTAAGTGTGTGTGCATGTGTGGTCATGTTTATGTATAGTTGTGTATCCATGTTGGCCACACATCCATACAAAAACCTGACAAATTTGACCTTGTGGGGACATTTTCCATCTCCCCATGAAGGGAATTGCAATTTATGGCTCAGGCGTTAGGTTTAGGGAAAGATTTAGGAATAGGAAAGGAAAGAAATTGGGGTTACTGTTAGGTTTAGGCATTACTGATTAGGTTTAAGGTTAGTGTTAGGCATTATTCCAAGTTTAAGTTTAGGCACTAAAAATGTTAGGTTACTGAGGTTAAGGTTAGGTTTAGGCTTAGGGTAAGTGTATGGTTAAGGTTAGGGTAAAGGTTAGGTTTAGGGCTAGGATATAGGGAGCATGGATTTTTCGGTCAGTATTAGTTCTCAGGGCCCCACGATGATAGAAAAACAATGGTGTGTTTGTGTGTATGTGTGTGTGGGTGTGAAAGAATGGGGATCATATACCGTAGAAGTTTGTTGAGGTAAAGATTCTTTCTGTCAAGTTCTCAAATCATCACGTTCCACCCACGCCCCTGTCCAGGA
The DNA here is from genome assembly GCA_016801145.1 of Umbra pygmaea. Classification (NCBI taxonomy): domain Eukaryota; kingdom Metazoa; phylum Chordata; class Actinopteri; order Esociformes; family Umbridae; genus Umbra; species Umbra pygmaea. Next base: position 27,941 of record JACXGM010000954.1, on the reverse strand, counting down.
ATGAATTAAAACACCGTTCTGCTTGCCCCCGAAAAAAAAAGAACTTTTCCCTGCCTGTCTCTCTCGCCCTCACGCTCTCTACATTTTCAAATTAAAGGTCTTAATTGGCTTGGGAAACATTTGTTTACACTGACAAGTGAAATCACAAGTGAAAAATAATAAAAACAACAAAAACTTTAACAAAGTGTGAACTAAAAAAAATAAACAATCCTAAAACTTTAGCCATTTAAGTAGCTGTTACAACACATTTTAAAAGGATTAAGGCATTTTTTGTGTTATATGAACAGTGATGTGAAAATGTCCAAATAGTTACATGCCTGAACGACGAAGTCGCATAAATAAAGACATGGCTCATGATAAGGCTGGGCGATATGGCCCGAAATGAATATCTCGATATATTTTGTAGCTTTAACGACTAAAGATATATATCTCAATATTTAATTATTTTTAAAGTTTGGAAAATGTGTACACATGTAAAGGAAAAAGGGAATTTTTCTTTGTTAAAATTAACAAGTGAAGAATTGCACTTTCTTTGTCAAAGAGGTGTGCAAGACAAAGATATTGTTTTGGAACATTTACCAATCTCTGTCAATTTAATATTCAAATCTATTACTGTAAAATAATAATGCTAAATCATATTGGATGTGGTGAGTAAGTATGACAAATAGAGCTGGGCAATATGGAAAAAATTTAATATCACAAAATTGTTGACCAAATAGCTCAATGTCGATATTGCGGCAATATTGTAGGGTTGACAATTGGTGCTTACAAAGAAATATTTACACAATGAGATTTTTGATAAATAATTATCATTGATGTGTATATAATAACTAAGTGGGGTAAAGGCAAATAATAGAAAAGCTAGAACAGCCTGGTAAGTTCTGAAAATTGCATCACTTTACTCTAATCCAACCTTTAAACCAGGAAAAGATAACACTTTTTTCATATCACGATATTAAAATATCCAAAGTCTAAGACGATAATAAGTCTAATATCACGATATCGATATAATATTGATATATTGCCCAGCCCTAGCTCATGGGTTATGTTGCCAATGTTGTTTGTCCTACACTGGTTGCCCTTTCCTCATGGCAACGGGTCACGAATCGTGCTGTTGTGATTGAGGCACATTGCGGTATTTTGGGAGTTTCTTTATGTTTGAGTGGGCTTTAAATTCTTTAGGTGTCTGTATGATCTGAAGAAAATATGTGGTCATACATTTGGCAGGACATCAGAAATTGCAGCTCAGTTTCCACCTCATAATGTAGGCAGAGTGCACATAGCCTCTCTTTTCTAAATAGTTATGTCCACCTACGGTGGCCTCTCTCTCAATCAAACACACTTTGTACACATTCACACACAGTTGGTCCTATGAATGTAGTGTCCACCATGTTTCCAGTAGATTTAATTTAACCCCAGGGGAAGCACACTGTAGATGCTTGAGAGAGAGAGGGGAAGGAGTATTCATCATATACAATTATTTTCAGGGATTAGAAGAGGATAATTGGCCTTCGTTCAAAATAGAAGCCCTATGAAAGAAGTGCCCTTCATGAGGAAAAGTTTGCGATTAGGGATTCTCAGAAATCCTTGTTTGCATCATCATCTTCATCAATGCACAGATACAGCCCTACTAATCCAACTGCCAATCACCAGGCTCCATTCAATTCCATTTGAAACGGTGGGAAGTATGTGTGTGTGTGTGTGTGTGTATGTTTGTTTGTGTGTGTCTTTATGTTTCTGTGAGATGGAGGGCTACAGATGAATCACCCCCTGCTGGTCCCTATGTGCTATCATACAACCCCAGGTCCTGGAGCCCACTCAGCCCACCAGCCATCCCTGCACCTCAGCCCCAAATCTCAGAAAGCCTGTCAAAGTGTATCTGTACCCTGGCTACCCATTGGCCGCCGCTCTCCAACCTCCTCAAATTAGCTTTCAGACAAATCTGAAAACAAAACATCAGAAAAACATCGCTCAGGATAGGCGGGAAAATATGTTGTGTGTTCGGTTATTTTGGGGAGGAGAAGAGGAGCGTGGGGGAGGCACGCTTTGGGGTAGTTTAACGTTGGTAGTAGATGGAGAGGTGGATGTAGATTGCAGGGTGTGTTTCTGTCAGTGTCTGTGTGTGTGTCCAGCATTTTCAAGGCAACTCTTCAGTGTTATATGAGTGTCGTGATGTCATCCACCTACCTCTTCACTGCGGTGGGTTCACACACACACACACACACACACGAGCGCGCGTGTGTGTGCGTGAATCACTCTCCTCCTTCTACTGAAGAAGTCTCAGCAGGGGGGACGAGAACGGGGTTGTGCGCTGCTGAATGATAAACAGGAAGGAATTGTTAAAGCTGTATCCCTTCTCTGCTCTTGTCTCTTAAAAGACATATTTTTCAGAGGTTTCTCAACTGCCAAACACCTTCTGTACACAAAAGGACACATTTACACACACACACACACACACACATATATATATATATATATATATATATATATATATATATATATATACACACAAACACACACAGAAATCATATACACAGGAGGCTTGTATCTAAATCTTTCTGAAATCTATTTCCAGACCGTATTCTTCCTCATGCACTTGATGTTAGCAGTCCAGGCTAACTGAGGACATGTAGCGCCACACAGAAATGTGGAAAACGCTTAACGCTAAGTGACATGTCACCAATAGCAGATAGTGTTTTGTTTTATCGTCTTCCTGTTTACCGTGACTTCTATTATCAGCAGGTTTTGCTGCTGAGAGACCTTGTCTGTCTTTTGTTTTTAGGAAATATGTAAATGACGTGGAACCCAAGAGATTACAAAGGTAACTTTGAACTAAGTGAATTTTTTCCTCATGACTTTTATTTCAAACAATCTGTCCATAACCCTCTCTAGTTTGCACCTTTATTTTTTACTAGCATTATCAGTATTCTAATTGTTATGATTATTGTTATAATTATTACACTATTTATTGCATAATTTCTATTGTTCTTTCATTATCCCAATGGAACCAAAAGTATTTTGTGAATGATCTTTGCCTTGTTCCAATGACAAATAAATCTTGAAGCCATGAAACGTTCTGCGGAGCCGTAAAACCCTTTGAAAACACACACAGTCAATAATTGATGACCTCCTCGTTCTCCCTCTACACTTCCAATATTTGTTTGGTAACTCAAGTGCTTTTTCATGGGGCAACAGTTTAAGGCGTGTTCAATTACTGATTGTGGAGCTCTTTATTATGTCTGAGCTTTATTTGTCTAACTTCAAACCAAATTCCGGTAGACCAACGATATGTATCAGGTTATTGAGTCAAGCCTTGCTTAGGTATTGTAACATCTCATATTATTGAATGTACCATACTTCAACTGATATAAATTATTTTGGCTTCTTTTAGCAGGAGGTCTGTTACACAATTAAAGATATTCTGGGTGCTAGAAATTGACCCCCAAAAAATCAACACATACCTAAAAAATAGTATGCATTCATTTTCAGAAATGTTTTACTTTCATTTGACAGAAATCTACAAACAAATCAGCTATATCTACTTATATTGTGTGTAATTTTGTTTTGTAATTTTCTAAGCTAAGGGATCATATGTTATAGGCTATGGGTAATTCATCAGTCACATTTACCTTATGATGTCGTTCTCTTTTGACTCATGGAGGTCAGGCACCTGTGATCTAATTCACAGTTGTATAGTTTGCAAATAGGTAATTCATCCAACAAACTATGTACTGACTTCAGGCTTCCGTGTTGAACAAACATCATGATAAAAATCGGATGGTTTGCCAAAACCTGCTTGGAGGAAATATGTGATTGATCTTTGACCATCCCACACCGGATAGAGTTTGCCTACGATACAGGGCTTGGATATGAAAAATTGGGTTGGGTGACAAATGAGAGAAAAAAGTTATACCATGGCTACAATGTGATTCTGAGTTTTATGTATAACTGTGTCATTTACAAATAACATCAGATCTTGTCTTTTGAAAAAGATCTTGAATCTGGCAGAACGCTGTCCTCCTAGATGTCCATGCCAAGCCGTTCCACATCCCCTGGCCAACGGGATAGTCAATCAATTAAATCGAACAATCAAATTTATTTTTGAAATCCCTTTTTACAAGCAGTTGTCACAAAGTTCTTCGACAGATACCCAGCCTGTAATGATAGTCTCGTGTGTGGGGCCAAAGCAAGGGCCTGCTCAATCACCTTCCAATCGCACCGTAGCTTTGAAGGCTTCCTGGGAGTGTTCTGGGACAGTTGCTACTTGCTAGAGAGCATTAAAATCAGGAAAAACCTGATGACGAACCCTCCCTCTTTCCCAGGTGTTGTTTGGCAACGTGCGTCACCCACGGTGCTTCAGCCCTGACTGTAGTCCGCTAGTAGTGGATCAGTCAAATGACCCAAAAACCGCGGCACCATCTGGGAGACCCATTTACTGTGCCTTGCGAAAGTATTCGGCCCCCTTGAACATTTCAACCTTTTGCCACATTTCAGGCTTCAAACATAAAGATATAAAACTGTAATTTTTTGTGAAGAAGCAACAAAAAGTGGGACACAATCATGAAGTGGAAGAAATTTTTTTGGATATTTTAAACTTTTTTAACAAATAAAAAACGGACAAATTGGGTGAGCAAAACTATTCAGCCCCTTTACTTTCAGTTCAGCAAACTCTCTCCAGAAGTTCAGTGAGGATTTCTGAGTGATCCAATGTTGACCTAAATGACTAATGATAATAAATAGAATCCACCTGTGTGTAATCAAGTCTCCATATAAATGCACCTGCTCTGTGATAGTCTCAGAGGTCCGTTGAAAGCACAGAGAGCATCATGAAGAACAAGGAACACACCAGGCAGGTCCGAGATACTGTTGTGGAGAAGTTTGAAGCCGGATTTGGATACAGAAAGATTTCCCAAGCTTTAAACATCCCAAGGAGCACTGTGCAAGCGATAATATTGAAATTGAAGGAGTATCAGACCACTGCAAATTTACCAAGACCCGGGCATCCCTCTAAACTTTCAGCTCATACAAGGAGAAGACTGATCAGAGATGTAGCCAAGAGGCCCATGATCACTCTGGATGAACTGCAGAGATCTACATCTGAGGTGGGAGAGTCTGTCCATAGGACAACGATCAGTCATATACTCCACAAATCTGGCCTTTATGGAAGAGTGGTAAGAAGAAAGCCATTTCTGAAAGATATCCATAAAAAGTGTAGTTTAAAGTTTGCCACAAGCCACCTGGGAGACACACCAAACATGTGGAAGAACGTGCTCTGGTCAGATGAAACCAAAATCAAACTTTTTGGCAAAACGTTATGTTTGGCGTAAAAGCAACACAGCTCATCACCCTGAACACACCATCCCCACTGTCAAACATGGTGGTGGTAGCATCTGAAATGTGGCAAAAGGTCGAAAAGTTCAAGGGGGCTGAATACTTTTGCAAGGCACTGTATCTAGCTTCACGTATGTCTTTTTGATACACCATCAACCATCAACTCTCTCAACTCAAATGTTCCATAATAGGGTGGTGCATAGATGACATCCAAGTTCAACGTTAAACAGAAACAAGTAAATATAATGCTGTCTGTTCTGTGAGCCCTGTGGTGAGAGAGACAAAAGCCTTGTGTATGTAAAAGCTACTTGTCTTTTTTCATTAGTCAGTTTCTATTAGTTTAAAGGATGTCCGCTAGTACATACTGAATAGGGTCCATTCTTCTCATTCCACTGTATCCTGAAGCGACCAAATAATAGACATTCCTTAACATGGCGTCTTTGCATCAACCCTTTGTTCATTTGATAAAAACACATGCTGTATATAGTGTCAAACTAATTGGTTAACACACACTATGTTAAGAACATAAAGACCCTAAAAAACAACAGTACATTTGTGTGCAAAAATTATGTAAAATATGTTGTTTTGACATTCCTTAAGCCTGGGTCTAGTTCACAGTAATGTGCGGTTCCAGTTGGTAATTATAGCAACCCTCGTGGGCCAATCAGTGTTAATTCTGTGTGAAAATAATATAGTATTTTCTTAATAACAAAGGTGTCCAAAGTGGGATGTTTTCTACAGAGAACAAGAACAACCACTTAGTTAACACTCAAAAAACATAAGTGCACACACAATTGTTTTTCTATTGTGGAGACAAGAAATTTCCTATTTTCCCTCTCACCTAAACCTAAACCTTATCCCTATCTTTAATAACTCAACATTTAGCACACAGACACATTACCAATATCCATCATAACTGGGATATTGTGTTCTAAAACAACATAATCCATCGTCCTTTGTTTTCATTATAATATTATGTAATACTGCATGATACTTGAAATAATGACCAACTGTTCTTTCGGCTGAGCAGAGAAGAGGTAGGCCCACCGCCTACACATTATGTGTTGTATCTGTCAAGTCAGCACTGGTAATTGCTTTTAGAGAAAAACTGAGAGAGAGAGAGAGAGAGAGAGAGAGAGAGAGAGAGAGAGAGAGAGAGAGAGAGAGAGAGAGAGAGAGAGAGAGAGAGAGAGAGAGAGAGAGAGAGAGAGAGAGAGAGAGAGAGAGAGAGA